>VMRK01000060.1:0-60672 GCA_016801395.1 Leptodermis oblonga
CATGTCATAGTTTGCATCTTTTTCATTAGAGAACAACCGTTTAAATCTCGATATTATAGGAAGATACCACATAACCTTAGCCGGCGACCCCTTCTTTTGCGCATCAAAACTGTCTTCAACAGCATCACACAGCTGCTTGTTTTTGTATCGGGGAGTGTTACACTTAGGACACCGCAATAAATCCTTATACTCATTCTGTAGAGGACGCAATCATTTGGGCAAGCGTGGATCTCTATACTCCATACCCATTGGACACACATTTTTTTCGCCTCGTAATTCGATCTGGAAGTTCATTATCTTCTGGGAGCATATCTTTCAACACCCTCAATAAGGCTGTAAAACTAGTATCTGACCCCCATTTGCCGCTTTCAAACTAAACAACTTCAAAACATAGACAATCGTGTATATTTACTGCAACCCTTGTATAGAGGCTTCTCATTGTCACCCAAAATTGAAGCAAGACTTCCGTTGATCAGCAAAATCCTCGGCCACATCCTCAATCATGGCATCTAATCGATCTCTAGTAATCGCATCATCTCCTTTGCATGAGATTTTCTTTGCTCAGGTAAACCATCAATACTTTCACCATGCCAAATCCACAGTTTATAAGAAGGATCAACCCGTGCCGATATAAATGGAATCTTATTGTATCTGAGTTATCAAACCGCGCCCCATTTTTACAAGATTTGCACGGACAATGAACGTACTTTGTATTCTTATAAGCGAATTGAATGAAATTCTCAACTTCTCTCACATAAGAATCAGAGGTCCGATCACCACAGAACAAGATATTTCGATCCATGTGTAACTAAGACCTTGAAATAATTAAAAATACGAAATAATAATTCAACAAACAATGTACAAAGTATCAAGTTGCATGCTTGTCTTAGCACATGTCATAATACATATGTTAGTCATATATGTGCAAAACTACTATAATACCTCAATGAAAAAAATAATGCAATGACAACACATGCGCAATAGACATAATCGAATGAAGAAGAAAAGTTTTTCATTCATGCATTTCATCAAACACATAAAATGCATAAAAAAAATAATACACACTCTAAGTAGGGCTAATTATATGAACATCATCCATCAAAAATCAAACACTATAAATCAAATTACATCGCCGAAAACTACATAGTATAACTAAATAGGGTTCCACACTACTAAGGTTCGCCACATAGATGGAATATATGCAACTTTAATTTTCAGCCATGCAGCTACGAAAAATAAAAATAAATGCTATAGGATGACATATCTAGCTAAAGTACAAGCATAAGCAATTACTGGAAAATTTTACAAGTTTCTAACCTTTAGGTGGTAAATTTTAGCTCCAAATGACGATTCTTTAGGTTCAACGTGCAAAACCGTAGTAGAAATTTGGAGACAGACACTCTCGGGCGCGATATGGGAATACACGGTGTTATTTAGGTTTTAATATATATATACGTCAATACTACTGCGGAGAACAGGGCAACCGCCGTGGAAAGTGGACTTTCCACGGCGGTTGGAAGGTAACCGCCGTGGAAAGTGTGGAATTTCCACGGCGGTTGCCTTCAAACCCGCCGGGAAAGTCAACTTTCCACGGCGGTTTCCCCTCCAACCGCCGTAGAAAGTCCCCTTTCTACGGCGGTTTGTCCCAACCGCCGTAGAAAGTCCGTTTCTACGGCGGTTCATTTTTAAACCGCCGTAGAAAGTCCTGTTCTATGGCGGTTCATTTTTAGACCGCCGTAGAAAGTCCGCATTCCCTTTATTACTGCGGTTTTGTATTTTCCGCCGTTAATTCGCAGCCGTTAAAGCTCCGTTTTGTAGTAGTGTTTGAAATGACAAAAGAAGTCATAGGTTTGGACCTGCCTAATCTGATGGATCGAGGGGATCTCTTAGAGTTATTGACCAGAGAAAGCCAGGTCTCAAACAGTTTGATGCAGTTGTTCACCCAGTGAGTTTCCACTTAATTTTATAACCTATTTCTGATTATTAATGTTATATATTATGCATTCCATATGCATAGGCTAACCAATGAAGCCCTTTTTGTAAATTCTTTAGAGCTTTACATGAGTTAGCTGAAAGGAATGGGAGAAAGGGGATAGGTTTCCTTTCGGCTGATCATGTCACACCCACACAAACTACGCTTGAAGCTAGGGTGAACTACATTGCGCGAATCTTGAAGGATAGGAATAAAGAAATGTATCTGGTGCCTTATCTTCAGAGGTAAGTGACACTGTAAGCGATTCTCTAATATTTAAGAAACATTGATATAAAGATCTAATGTACGTCATTAAATTTTTTGTTGGCAGTGAACATTGGATGCTAATAGCCATTAGACTAGTAGATAAAGTTGTATACTGGTTTGATTCTTTACAAAATCCACAGAAGGAGGAGGCGGTGAAGCTTATGGACGAGTGAGTTATATATATTAACAACTGTTAGAATGCCTATATATCCATATATTGCTAATTATTTTCGTGCCGCTTTCATTTTTATAGGGTGATGTTTAACTATCAAGCTTTCTTGGGATTGCCCAGAAATGTGTATATGCCACCTTCGTGGATAGTAGTTAAGGTAAATTAAATTGGTTCTTATTAAAATTTTTAATTACATCCGTGGGTCTAGTAGCCTAAGCAATTAGTAGTGTTAGTTGTTTTAATTAAATCCGTGAGTCTAGTAGCCTATGTTAGTATAGTGTTAGTCAATTAATTTATTAGTTAGTCAAGTTATTTATTGAGGTATTTGATTAATTATGCATGCAATCCATGGGTCCAGTGCTCCCAGAAGTTAATATAAGCATGCTTCTGTGACATAGTAGGAAGATGAGTGCTTCTGTGATTATATTCGATCAGTAGAATTAGTGATGAATATTCGTAGAAATTTTTTACTCACCGTTGTGTTGTATACAATTAATTGTATGATCTTCTAACTCGTATATATAATTCATTAGCATAAAAGGCAAACGAGCAATTGGGAGTGTGGGTACTATGTAATGCACTACATGTACCAAATAACAATGAAATCATCCACATTTGCACTTGAAAAGGTAAATATATATTTCTCATTACTTATTTAAAAATGACTGTATTTCATTTTGCTTACTCGGGTACTTTTTAATTTCAAAAAACTGTTGCAGCACTTCAAGATCGACCGCACTCAATTAAGCAATGTGGATATAGATGCAGTGCGAAAAATATGCGCTAGATATATTTTGGATCATCCGTCGTAGTTGAAGGAACTAGTTAAAGTTGTTCATATTAGAGTTGTACAAATATTTTTTGGATATGCTGTATTATAAAAGCGATTTCAATTTGTATATTGATGACATTTGTATTAAATTTCAAGTTTTAGCAGCAGGTTTTGATTTAAACCAGGTTTTAGCAGCAGGTTTTTAATGCTTTTAATGCGGTTTAGGTGTAAAAAGTGTCCACTTTCTACTGCGGTCAATGTTGAACCGCAGTAGAAAGTTAACTTTCAACGGCGGTTCAACAACGAACCGCCGTTGAAAGTTCACTTTCTATTGCGGTTCAACATTGAACCGCAGTAGAAACTCCTCATTTACTACTGCGGTTCGTTGTTGAACCGCAGTAGAAAGTGGACACTTTCTACTGCGGTTCAACAACGAACCGCCGTTGAAAGTGGGACTTTCTAATGCGGTTCAACCTTGAACCGCAGTAGAAAGTTTGGACTTTCTACGGTGGTCCAACGTCTAACCGCAGTAGAAAGTTGGGACTTTTTACGGCGGTTCGTCGTTGAACCGCCGTAGAAAGTCCGCTAACTTACAACGGCTGCCAGATAGATGGCGGTTCAAAAATGCTAAACCCTGCCGTTAAAAGCCCTTTATAATCGCCATTAAAGCTCCGTTTTGTAGTAGTGATATTGATCGGTATATATGGATAGGCACGACGGACAAAGGAATAAACAAATGGAGAGCTTCATGGGTATAGAAAGGAGTGTAACGTCATGTTGATCAAAAAAATTGGGAGAAAATACAAGCCATAAAGGATGGGATTAGCTGTTACAATAATTCAAAGTTGGTAATTATGGAATTGAACGTTCAATTAAAATCAAGTACGCATTTAAAACCTAATAGGGCAACATCAACTCTCAACGGGACGGAGGAAGGCATCTATAAATACAGAAGAAGAATGTTGTAGAAATAATCTAAACTATTTTAAAACTATTATACGTATAATTTGAGTGTTGGAGTGATACAAGAGATAGCCCATCTCTTCTAGGCCACGTTAAGTATCCAAGGAGTCTGTTCAGGAATCCAAGGAGCACTTCGGACATCTAGTGTCCCATTTCTTTTTTGCCATTGCTTTTATTTGTAATGTAGTGCATCGATCTGATCCTTCCTCTTTGATCATCCTTTTCTGGTTCCCTACACTACAGCTCATTTTAAATGTTACTTGTGACCAGTATGTGAGACGAGGGTATTAACAATTATTTTATAATTTTCTTAAGAATTGGGTTTAAGATTTTGGTCAAGAGGAATTTTTTTTTTTTTTTAAATCCTCCTAGATAAAATCATGTTGGTTTACTGAAGAGATTCTTTTCTTGTAAAGAAGATGGAAAATTTTTCATTCCTTTCTTTCCATTTCTGAACCCCGGACCAAAATCCCCCGCTTTTTACTTCAGAGGAAATCACAAAGGACTATTAATTAAAAGGTCAATAACATATAGACGAATAAAATGAAAATAAAATTATAATGAATTTTCATGACACTTAACATGACATGTTTAATTATTAGTGATTAACAATTTCTACCCATAGAAAGTTATTTCACAATGGATCTACTAATAATACTTGTAACTCTAACTTATAATGTAGTAGATGGAAAGTACACCATTAGTAAACTTTTAACTATACTTAATTAATTAATTAATTGTCTTTGCTATTTGAATGCATGAATATATATATATATATATATATATAGATATCCATCAAGATTAAAAGTAAAACCAATCTCAAAGGGAAAATTATTTCCTATTTTAGAAACATTGAATGCCTTGTGTTAGTGTAAGAAACATGAGGAAATTCTTGGGCACCTCACAATGTGAATTCGAATAGTTCTAGATTTTCCTAAGCATGAATTTTTTTTAAATGCCTAATCAAGTTGCTAACTTTATGAAGATATCATGACAAAGTAGTTGAATACATAAATTTATATGATAATTTAAAGCATAGTTAAATACCTCTATTCACAATTCTTCAAAGAATTAGCCTGTTGATGCCTTTTAAGTTAATTATTTTCAGCTGCAAACATTTTATCCTACCTTTAATTTATTTAATAGTTCTCCACACTGGAGTTCATTTTAAATGTTATGTGTGACCACTAGCAAAACCATAGAGCGAAGTGGGAACACCCCCTCACTCCGCAAGGTGAGGGTAGTCAGCCTCGCCCTCTCCACTGTCTTAACAAATAAGACAACGATTTTACTTTATAAAATATAGGGTTTATGGTTTTGCTTGAGAGGAAAATTTAGTTTATTTTTTACAAACCTCCTAAATAAAATCATGTCGTTTAACTTAATTAAGAGGTTCTTTTCTTCTTGGAAACAAAATTGAAAATTTTGCATTCCTTTTTGCCATTTCTGAACCCCGAATCAAAATCCCTCGTTTTACTTTAGAGGAAATCACAAAGGAAACAAATACAAATTTGGCATTTTTGTTTTCCATTCTTAAAGCAAGAAGCAGTACCGGGCGCGGCGACGCTATACTAGAATTTTTATCCATAGGTTTATACTGAATGTTATATTGCCTTTAGATCTATTACTAATCTAAAACTCCTATTCAACTCAAGTTTTTCTTCTTTTCTTCTGCAACTGACAGGTTAATGGCAGAAGCAAAAATACAATGCTCCTACAGGTATCTCCAGCCTGTTCCTCTTTTGAAGGAACAAATGAGAATGGTAAATATAGTTATTTTGTTATCTTGTTACTCACAATATTTGGTCATCTGTTTTAACAAGTAAGTATTTATAAGTTTTTTAATTACTTGTGTAGAAACTACCACCATATATTATGTAAATAAGGTGGCGGAATTATTCCATTTGAGAAACTGATATGTACACTGACACCACTCGATTTTAAAACTGAGTTTTGCCCGATTCAAGTAAGCGAGGATGGAACAGATGAGATATATGGACAGAATTTGGTTACTCTATGTCGTTCTATACCATGCGAGCCAGAAGACTGGTTAGAGATAAAATCTACGGGAAATCATATTTGGCACCTACGCTCTTATATGTTGTCAGGAGTCCAAAAGCAGGACAATAGGTCAACAGAGTTTGGATCAGATGTCTGTCATTATCTGACCAGTGTTTTAGACTGTCACTTAGAAACCTTGGTATGAATTCTATCATTGTTATTTAATCTTTTTCGATTTTTATCCATCAATAATACTTTTTCTTATACTCGAACAAATCTATATATTTCATGCAGCACATTCAATGGAATTTCAACCAGAACCTTCCATCTAACATCAGAAATACATTCGATGTTCGGACTCCCTTGGGCTACACAAAGGTTGAAGCAGACTGCTACGGCGCATTTGGTTTAGTTGTCTTCAATGGTCAAACAATGATAGACTTTGTAAACAAACATCACATTCAAACTGACATGATGCTGCTGATTGTATTAAGCTTTGTAGGACTCAAAGGCCCTGTTCTTCACCCTAAATTCAGAACTGGGTTTAGGGTGTTTTTTGGGTCTGAGCCCAAAAATGTGTCTAAATGAGGTCAGACCCATGTTCTCTTCTTCATACTCAAACTCAGGTCTCATTCTTAGGTTTGAGACCCGTAAAAAATTACACCCCCCCCCCCTTCCCAGATGCGATACCCGAACCGAAATTCCCCTTCCCTTATTTCATCTTTCTTCCTTTAATCTTCAACTTGATTTGTATTCTCTTCCTCATTTTTCCCTTCTATTCTCCTGGGACAGCAGTAAACAGCAACGGCGGTCGGAGGCCAGAGCTCCCCATCATCTCAAGACTGATTCGGTGAGGATCATATTTATCTCTGTCCTTTTTTTTTTTTGGAGGAAAATTATAAGAATGCCATGCTTTGTTTATTTGCTTGAAAGCACTTCTTGATTTTTACTTGATGATAAGTAATTGAAGTTCCGGCTGAGCCACATTCTGAGAAATTGACTAAACGGAGCTTTGATTAATTTATAGTGTTTTAATTTTGTTATTTTTTAATTTTGTAAACTGGGTTCTGGTTTTTTCACATTAAAATCGTTCTCCTGGAGTGTATACCTTGAAGTAGATTGAACATCACGTGGGTCATGAATTTATGATCAGCTTATTTATATGTTTTCTAGTTCATACAAGATCAAGTGGGAATGCAAATTCCCTCCAAGATTAGCTTTTTATGATTACATCGGATATAATCCGGCGATGCTGGATGGTTCAAACGGTTTCAATGGATAGTTAGATGGGATAGCGGTTGGATGGTTTTGATTTAACTCGTTTTTTTATTCTTTTTTATTTGCTGTTAAATTGGCTTATAATAATCAGTCATTCTTGGATTTTGTCATGTTTGTTTTGAATCTCTTTGACAATTATTTGTTTTCAGTAAGTGTTTGACAAGTAGATATGGTGTCGTTTTGAGCTTTCTTGAACAGTTCTATTGGCCCTAAAACTACACACTTCTGGGGTCCTGTAGCCAACTGGGGATTTGTTGTTGCTGTATGTTTCTGAACAGTGATTTGAATTTTGGAATAGTTCTTTCCTGTTGCAAAGTGTGATTGAATTGTGGTTTGCAATTTTTGCAGGGATTAGTGGATATGCAGAAACCGCCAGAAATGATATCTGGCAATATGACTGGAGGTTATGATTATCTATGTTTTGTTAAAGGAAGAGGTGGTTGATCCGGTCTCTGATCGTTCTGAATTTTGATTTTCTGCAGCAATGTGTGTATATTCGGCACTGTTTATGAGGTTTGCATGGATGGTTCAACCTCGCAACTATCTTCTTTTGGCATGCAATGCATCCAATGAAACAGTGCAACTGTATCAACTATCCCGTTGGGCAAAGGGTCAAGGGTATGTGCAATGACTGTAGTTGTTGATGATTTATGTTTTTCTTACATGATCTAGATCTCTCTGTACAATTAAATCCCTTGCAATCGCACACTTGTCAAAATTACTTTATTAATGAGATTTTGGCTGAAAGAAACATGTATGTTAAGCCTTAGTTATGTAACAGTTGTATTTGGGCCAAAATAGGTTAACTGAGTGAGTGAATTGAAAAGTCAATGTGATGTTAGTACTTCTGGAGTAATCTATTGCAGTTAAAACCGCTAGCTTTCATCACTTCAAACAATTTCAAGAGATTATTACTTCCTGTTGCATTGGGTTATCTACAAAATTTTGAGACTTGTCTATTGCGTGTTGCACGCTGGAGTAGTTGTAAAATCAGGCATTGATATTGGCGGTTAAATGTCGATCCTCTATAGTAGCTGTAAAATTCTTTTGACTACTAATTTCTGTTCTTGAGCTATTTGTGATCGACTTAATCTTACTACATTATGTGCTGAGATTTCTGGTTGTTCTCTTTGTAGGTACTTGGAGAAGAAGGAAGACAAGGAAGCTTCCAATTGATATGGTTCTCTACCTCTGTTTTCTTCTGCATTTTTTACCCTTTGGTCTGTGATTGCTGCTACCTTTTGAAGCCATTTTGTAAATGGTTTTATAGCTGATGAGAATAATATGTTGCTAGCACATTATATGGCATTGATCTGTTGATTTGGTGTAATTAGTATTTCTTCAATATAACTCTGAACACAAAGCTGGGATTTATGCAATTTATAATTATTTTGTTATGAAATTAAGCGCAAAATTTTGCGATGCATAAGCATTTTCCATTCATCCTACCCACAAATGAATTAAGTTTTTGGTTCTATTAACAGTAAAATTAACGGGTGTCAAGCAACTTGACATTTAATTTGAATTATGCTATTTTCATTTTTTGGAAAATTTTCTAAAAAATTTGAAAATAAAATTTTTTAGAAGTTTTAAAATGAAAAGAACAAGAACTTTAGTGAAAATTGAATAGAATGTTAAAAAATAGGAAAAAGAAATTTCGGACTAAATTTGGGCTGAGACCCGTGTTCTTTATCTTGGGTTGAGAACTGGGTTACAACCCAGTTCTCAGAACCCTATTTCTTAAAAATGGGCTCAGACCCAAGTTGGCTGAGAAGAGGTTCTGAGACCTGGTCTCAGAACTACATAAAGAACAGGCCCAAAATAAATCAAACAAAAAACAAACCCACAAGAAACAACTGGAAGCTGCAAACTGATTGCCGAAGATCAAACTCAAAACAATTTGATCAGCTCACGTCGATCGAGGAACGTAAACAATTTGATTAAATCAATTAATCAAATCAAATAGAGAGATGCTGCACTTGAACCAAACTTGCTCACGAACCAAACCAAAACAAAGCTTTTGTCGTAGGAAAAAACCAGCCGCAAGGCTTACTTTTAATCTTTGTAATTTTCTTTGTGATTATAATGACAACCCAAGGCATATATTTATAGGCTAAACTATCCCTGAATCCTACACTGATTCAGATTGTAACTATTTCCTAAAACAATTAGGTTTCCTAAACAAATACGAAACCAAACAGGAAACAAACGAATAGGAAACATAAACCGAATAAGAAATAGAAACTAATAGGAAACTTAGTTTAATTATTCTACATAGCCTCCCTTAAACTAAGTTCACGCCGTTAGCCATACCGAGCATCTTCTTCAACTTTGCAAAGATGTTGAACTTCAATGCCTTGGTGAAAATATCAGCCACTTGATATTCAGTCTTGTAGTAATCAACCACAATCTCCTTCTCATTGACCAAATCACGAATAAAGTGATATTTGATATCAATATGCTTACTGCCATGAAAGACTGGATGTTTCGTCAGCTCAATTGCCAACTTGCTATCACACAACACCGTAGTCGGACCATCCTCTTTATGTTGAAGGAAACCCAACATCCTTCTCAACCAAATTGTTTGAGTAGCACAATTAGAAGCTGCAATATACTCAGTCTCAGCAGTAGACAATGTTATCACTGGTTGTTTCTTTGAACTCTAAGAAAACACACCAAAACCAATGAAGAAAGCATACCCAAAAGTGATTTTCCTTTCAACTGTATCACCTGCCCAATCACTATCGGTACACCCCAGAAGCTTTACTGGTTCACTTCTCGGATACAAAATACCATCTCCTTGAGTACCCTTAATGTACCTCAAGATTCTCTTTGCAGCTTGCAAATGCGACAGACAGGGATTCTCCATGAATCTGCTAATCAATCCAACACTGAAATTTATATCTGGCCTTGTAGAAGTCAAATATCTCAAACTACCAACTATACTCTTAAAGTATGTTGGATCCACAGGATTTCCAGTGCCTTCCTTCGTCAACCTCAACCTTTTTTCAGCTGGAGTCATGATCGAATTAGCACCATCCATCTTGAATTTCTTCAAAATATCACCAGCATATTTCTTTTGAGAAATAAAGATTCCACGATCAGTCTGAGAAACTTCAATCTCAAAAAAATATGACAGTAGCCCCAAATCAGTCATCTCAAACTGCCTGATCATTGTCTCCCTGAAGTCTGACATCATCTTTTCATTGTTTCCAGTGAATATCAGATCATCCACATACAAGCAAACAATGACAATATCCCCACTTGAGAAAACTTCACGTATAAAGTATGCTTATATGGACACCTTTGAAAACAACTTTTGATAAAGAAGTTGTCAATACGAGTATACCAAGCTCTTGGAGCTTGCTTCAATCCATACAAGGCTCTCTTCAAACGATAGATTTTCTTCTCTTGACCTCTTTTCACAAAGCCAGGAGGTTGATTAACATACATCTCCTCTTCAAGAACTCCATTCAGAAAAGCAGACTTTACATCTATCTAAAAAATCTTCCAATCATTTTGGACAGTCAGAGAAATGATCATTCTCACAGTATCAAGTCTAGCAACAGGAGCAAACACTTCAAAGTAGTCAACTTCAGGCTTCTGCTTGTATCCTTTCACAACAAGTCTTGCCTTGTATCTATCAACTTCTCCACTAGGCTTGTACTTTGTCAAGTAGACCCACTTTACACCAATGGCCTTCTTTCCACTCGGAAGGTTTGTAAGCTCCAAGTATTATTCTTCTCAATGGAATTAATTTCTTCATCCATTACTTTCACCCAACGATCATCTCCAATAGCATCTGTAAAATTAACAGGATCACAGTCTGCAAACAGAGCAAAATTCACAACATCCTCATCAGTCAAATTATCAACTTCATCCCCAACTACATAATCATTCAAACGAGCTGGCAGTTTTGACTCTCTCCATGGATGTCCACTTGAGGTGGAAACTATAGAAGCAGAAGAATCACAAACTCGTTGTTGAACTGGCTGACACTGCTCTTCAGTTGCATTATCTCCACTAATATACACTGTGGTGCCTTCTTTTTCCAATCCCAAACTCCCTGCTCATCAAAAGTAACATCTCTACTGATAATTACCTTTCCAGTATCAGGATTGAACAGTTGATACCTTTTAGTCTCACTGCTATACCCAATAAAGACACATTTTTCTGCCTTATCATCCAACTTATTCCGTATTGCATCCGGAACATGGGCATATGCAACACACCCAAATACTTTAAGATGGGAGATATTTGGTTTCTTTCCTAATCAAATCTCATATGGAGTCTTTTTACCAATACTTTTTGATGGACACCTATTTGACAAATAAACTGCACAAGCTACAGCTTCAGCCCAGAAATCCTTAGGCATACTTTTGGCCGTCATCATCGACCTCACCATATCCATCACTGCTCTATTCTTTCTCTCTGCAACACCATTCTGCTGAGGAGTGTACCTGGCCGTTATCTAATGCTTAATCCCATGATTTTTCAAGAAATCGTCACACACCGTATACTCAGTGCCTTTATCAGTTCTTAGAGTTTTAATGAAACGCCCACTCTGCTTCTCAACATAAGCCTTGAAACTCTTGAAAATATCACATGCATCATATTTAAACTTCAACAAATAAACCCAGATCTTCTTACTAAAATCATCAATAAAAGTGATAAAATACTTATTACCACCCCGAGAAAGAACATCAACAGAACACAAGTCAGAATGAATCAGCTCCAGTGGCTGCTTTGCCCTCCAAACTTCACCTTTTGGAAAAGGCTCCCTGTGTTTCTTGCCCAAAACACACGACTCACATTGTCGAGATTTAAATTTAAGTGATGGTAATCTAGAAACAACATTATTTTTCACAATAAAGTTCAAACTGCCAAAATGAAAGTGACCAAATCTCATATGCCATAACCAACTCTCATCATAGCCAGTGGTACTAAAGTAAGCTGAATTACAATAATTAAGAGTGATTGGAAACAACCTGTTATTGTTCATGTCTACCTTTGCAATCATACCCATCCATTCATCACGAATTGTGCAAATACCATGCCTAAAATTAATATCATAATTCTTCTCCTGCAATTGACCAAGACTCAACAAATTCTGACTAAGATTAGGCACATAATAGACATCACCTATTGCACTGGTCTTCCCATTTTTTAAAATAATGGGAATACTACATTTCCTAACAACAGACATAATATAATTATTTTCAAATTTCACTGTATTCCTGTATGTCTCATCAAAATCAGAAAAAATTTTCTTTCTCCCACATATATGATTACTACAGCCAGAATCAATGTACCACTTAGAACTTTTATCTTCTTCACCAGCACCAGCAATAAATAAAACTGTTTCATGATTATCACCACTACTTTCAACTATTTGAGCATGTCCAGTAATGTTATTCTTAAGACCCCAGCAATCCTTTTTTATGTGACCAATCTTTCCACAATTATAACATTTAATTTTAGACCTATCACGTTTTTGCCCATTATTTTGAGCATCCGAATTAACCTTTGGTTGGTAAGAAAAATTACCTCTACCATGGCCTCTGCCTCTAAAGCTTTGACCGCCACGTCCTCTCCCTTGAGAATTCTGGCTCTGCTGATTGGTTTCACCACCATCGGATTCTTTAAGCTTATATACCAAAGCCTTCAATGCTTTTGACGCCGCATCAACAGATGGTTTGTCACATGACATCTCATATGTCACCAACTCTCCTTCCAAATCAGCATGCGAAAAAATGAAAAGATCTTTAATGGCCTCAATAAACTCCTTCTTTGTGTGAAATTTCGAAATCAACGTCCAAAGAACTTTAGACACCATCTGCTCTTCCGTTACTTTATCACCATTGATCTTCATCTGACCAGCTATGGATTTTACCCTAGCCATATTTTCTTGCACCTTTTCATTAGGCTTCATCTCTGCTAGCTCGAATTGTCTCCGTAACTCTTGCAGTTTCTTTTTTTTGAACGTTTTCATTTCCTCGATTGGTAACTATTAACTTGTCCCAAAACTCCTTTGCTGTCTCTACCTCCCTTAAACTTCTATATACGTCTAATCCAACCTTCGTTCTTAAATAATAGAGTGCATAATTATTGTGAGAATGATTTTTATCCAATTCTTTACTTCCCTCAGCTATTGATTTTTCACCTTCCTTGTCTTTTTTAGGTTCTTCAAAACCTGGCTCAATTACAAGCTAGATACCAACCATCTTGAAAAAATTCTCCATCAATTGACATCAAATTTCAAAATCATTTTTCCCATCAAAGACAAATACATGACACTCAGGAGGATTAAATAAAAAAGATATCATGACTCCCAAAACTTAACACAGGCTCTGATACCAAATGTAAGACCAAAAATAAATCAAACAAAAAACAAACCCACAAGAAACAACTGGAAGCTGCAAACTGATTGCCAAAGATCAAACTCAAAACAATTTGATCAGCTCACGTCGATCGAGGAACGTAAACAATTTGATTAAATCAATTAATCAAATCAAATAGATAGATGCTGCACTTGAACCAAACTTGCTCACAGACCAAAGCAAAACAAAGCTTTTGTCGTAGGAAAAAACCAGCCGCAAGGCTTACTTTTAATCTTTGTGATTATAGTGGTAACCCAAGGCATATATTTATAGACTAAACTATCCCTGAATCCTACACTAATTCAGATTGTAACTATTTCCTAAAATAATTAGGTTTCCTAAAACAAATACGAAACCAAACAGAAAACAAACGAATAGGAAATAGAAACTAATAGGAAACTTAGTTTAATTATTCTACAAGCTTGACGACATGATTGAGGTCTCTATCCATCAGAGTGATGGAACTCAAATTATCAATTTCAATCAAGAAGGTTAGTTACAAAAAATATCATCTTATATCTAGCTATGCCATAGTTTTGTAAATCTGTTTATATTCTATATATAATTTTTAAAAACATGCAGCTTCTCCTCCTAGAGAAAATGTAACTCCCGATATTGCCGAGCGTGAGGATAATGTGGCTCCTAAAATCCTAGGAGATGAAGGTAAGGCTGTAGAAGCTGCAGATTTAAATCTGCCACCGCAACACCCTACAGATGAAGGTAATTTTATACTCCCTGTGATTCCATTAAAAGTGTATAGTGGTCCTACTATTTATGAGTCACAATGTACAAATCAAAACTTAACTCATTATGTAGGAGGGGGGAGTGTTTAATTATTTGTCATCATATGTGAAGCCCCTGATTTTTAGAGCAAAATTATGGGAATAGAAATAGTAGAAATCAAAAACTTTTGCTTTAAATTATGTGTTGAAATAAAATTTGACTTGCTGGTTTGAATAATTACTTGATTCATTGTTTGAGTTATTACATGATTACTAGGATTAATGCTTGTCAAATAGTTCAAAATAGAAGTGATAATTAACTAAGGTAAAACAAAGGAAGTAAGCAAAACATAAAAGAAGGAAATCTGGAAAAATTGCATTGTATGAGCTTCGGTCCAAATCGAACGGAAACTTGGACAGTAGAGAAATTTTGCAAAGGAAGGAATTAGGAAATTAAGCCATCCAAATTACCATCCGATTTGTACAGGTAATCGGACAGAAGAAAAGAAGTATGGTTGACAGGCAGCGTGACGCTACAGTCGGGTCGCCAATCATGGCGCCGCGCGCCGCGTAGCTGAAAGCTGCGTCAAGGTTGCTACAGTCGCATTGTTAATTATGCCAGCTCCGTGTTCCAATTGTTTGCCTGTTTTTCTACCCTACTTTTTCTTTTTCTTCCATTGTGGCTGCAGTTATTCCTTCTGCTTTCACACCCGTGAGAAGCCATTCTTCATTCTATAAATACCTGCACCTAAGCTACAACACAATCCTTTCCTTTCCATCTGAAAACCTCAATGATACAAGTGTTCAAGAGATTCCCGCAAAGAAAATTTTTGAAGCAAAAGCTATAAACGAGAGTGAGGTTCGGGAGAGAAATTTGAAGAATCATCACTGACGTTTCCATCACCTCCATTGAAGTTCTGAGAGTTTGTGGTAATCTTAGAACCTCACGAGTTGACCCAATCAAACAAACGCACATGCTTTCCAGGTGAGGGATTACTCGCTAGTTTCCTAAGATTTAAAAGGAATATCTACGTAGTACTTATGTGTATCTATAAGTATTATTGTGTGTTTATGTTGCCAAAGAGGTTTCCCATGCCTCATTGTTTACTTGTTTTCTTGATCGTGCTTTACATGAAATATGTGTACTTATGTACTACATGCTTGCTACTACTTAACATGACATGTCCACTTGCTTGATTTGCTTACGTGCCATTATGTATGATAGATAACCTACCAACCTAGAAGGACAGTAGACTTCATGAGGTAAGTTGTATGTCATCTAGGATTGCATAATGCCTTTAGATATGAATGACACATGTTAGGATTATCATGATCACCTTAGCGTGAAATAGGTCAAGGACCAACTAAATAAGACTTGGGTTCCGAGTCCGCTTTCTTTGTTTTCGCTCGCCTTTAGTCGAGCCTGCTGGTGAAAGCGAGTCCGCTTTCTTTGTTTCCACTCGCCCTTAGACGGGCCTACTGGTGAAAGCAAATAGGCTTTCCTTGTGTCCGCTCACCCTTAAACGGACTTGCTGGTGAAAGCCGTGTCGCAGTCGACACTCCTTCCTTGAAGAGGAATATGTGTGGCCTAAGAATGAAATAAAGGGCCTGGATCTAAACTCCCTGCCGTCGAGCATACCTCCGTTGTACTTGCTGCTGCAGTGGACGATGTGGTTTGCAAACCATCAAATACTTGATCAAGTTTGAACACCTGAATAGATTCCCTAACTAGCTTTAATTAAGAAGGCTTGTTCGGGAAATCTACCTGCTAGAAGTCTAGTGTCTCAAATAAGTTGCATGTGAAAAATAAGTATCTATGCTACCATGCTATTTCAATATTTTCTATAAGAACTAGAAATGCATGACTTGCTTAACCTGCTTGAACTATGACTTGAATTGATTATTATGCTCTACTACAAGAATTAGAGATGCATGACCTGGTTAACTTGCTTGAATTGATTATTATGCTCTGCTATAAGAATTAGAGATGCATGACCCGCTTGACTTGCTTGAATTGCTTGATTTCATCATTATGATTTGATTCAAGAACTATAGATGAATGATTTGCTTAAGTGCCTATACTGCTAGATACGCTTCTGTAATTATATATGAAATTCATGTGAATGATTTGTATTTGAATTGAATTTATTTTGTTGAGATTCCCTGATTATACTTTTTGCCTTGTCTATACTTCTATTGTTTGAAATATCTACAATTGTTTTGTTGAGAAATGTATTTTGTCTAACCGTGCCTCTTGTTGGAAAAATGGATTTTTGGACTCAGCATATTCATGTAGTATATATTGGATACATATGTATCTGCAAATGAAAATCTGTTATAACCTCGTTTTGGAGAAGCAATGGTGGGTAATTTTCTAAACAAAAATCGAGGTTTCTCACTGAGCTTAATGAAGCTCACCCTCTCCGTATTATATCATTTTCAGGTAATTGAATATCTGCTTGGCTCGACGTGATTAGTAGTGGCCGATAGAAGAAGTGTGAATCACTATACTTATATCAAACCTCACCTTAAGTGTTGAATTAAGAAGATTAGTTAAAGCTTCCGCAACTCTGACTCTTGTTATGTAATAATAATTATTAGAGAATTATTAATTACAATCATGTATCGACTTGTTGGGCGAAAGCCCTGAATGATGTCTCCCCTCCCGCTCCGCTTGTCCTCCTCGTCGGGAGTGATTTTCCGAGGAAGGAAAGGGGGGTTGGGTCGGGGCGTCACTTCATATATTTTACTTTCTTTTAATCTATATATAATTATATTTTTAACTCAATCTTTACTAAGCAGAAGTAGTTCCAAACTTGCAAAATCCAGATGAGGAAAACTTGCTGGAAAGTAAATCAATTACGCTCTATGTGTTATTTCTTCATTTACTATAAAACATCACATTATATACCATTTTGTATGTGTGTGATATTTACCTATTCTTTGCTTCTAACAGTTTTGTAAATCTGTTTATATTAAATAAATTACTTTTAAATATAGGGTGAAATATATAGTTCATCAATTAACTATCGACTTTTGCAAAAAAAAACACTTTTCTTCAAAATACTTTTTTTCAGACACTAAACTTTCATTTCGCTCAAAACTTACCACTCCGTTAGAGTCCACCGTTAATTTGCTAACGGATGGAAAATTGAGGGGCAAAATTATCCGAAACTGTTAGAAGCAAAACAGACCCCAATGTTCTTTTTTTTTTTTTTTACACATATTCACCTAATACTTTTTACAAAACAGACCCAATGATTTATACTTTTACATTTTTACCCAATACTTTTTACAAAACAAACTATGATCTTTTTTTTTTTTACATTTTCACCAATACATTTTACAAATTAGACCCCAATCTTTTGTTTTCTTAAATATTACCCAAATATCTTTTAATTTAACTTTTTGTTCTTAATTTTATTTTTTTATTTCTTAAATTTAATCTTTATTGTAATATTACCCTTTTAATTTGATTTTTCTCAATAAAATTATAAATACTTTTAATTAATGTAAACTAAAAATAAACAATAAATAAGAAACACAAAGAGTTTTTTTTTAAAAACAATTTAGAACCCCCTAATTGGTGGCAATTTTGATTAATCCCAAGTGCTTTCGCAGGAAATTTCACGAACACCACTACCAAATTGAAGTAATAAAATTCAAAGTAAGTGGAAACCACCTCTTTATGGGAATTGATTAGGCTTTTATTAATAACTACATCTGTCTCAGATCTTGCATAGAAATCCCAGAAAATTCATCCATAAAACAACAGTTATTGAAGATCAACTTCTTGAGTCCATCATGTTCCATCTTTGGACAATTCAACCATATTTCCTCCAGCCAATGTTACAAAATCCATTCCTCAAGAATGAAATCCCTTTGTCATTTGTGGTTGTACTCTTGCCATTGATCAAGAAAATGTTAAAATTTGGTCAGTTAGAAATAAAAAGGAACAGAAAAAGTGCTCAAAGGCCATTTTGTCACTTGGAAAAAGAAGCTAAAACCCAAAAAAAAAAAAAAAAAAAAAAAAAAAAACATCAAAACAGAATCAAGATTTAGAGAGAAAATTATTAAAACACAAAGCTTCTTTGTCTGCACCAAGAAGTTCCAAAAATTAAACCAGTTGAGAAGAATCCCAGTGGGCAAAAAAAAAAAAAACAAAAAAACAGAACAAAAAATTACCACATAAAACTGGGAAAAAAAAAAAACGAGAAAGCAGAAGAATGAGATCCCCAACCACTACTACAAAATAGATTTTCTACGGCGGTGCTTTAACGGCGGAAATACCAAAACCGCCATTAAAAAGAAAGTACGGACTTTCTACGGCGGTTCTATATAAAACCGCCGTAAAAAGGGACTTTCTACGGCGGTTTCAGAAAACTGCCGTAGAAAGTCTCTTTCTAGACGGTTGTATTTCTAACCGCCATATAATTAATAAATATGATGAATTTTTCTATAAAAATTGATAAATAGTAAAATACATATTTATTATTAAATTTAAAAAAATTTGGGGGTTAATTTACAAAAATAGAAAAACTAGAAATTAATAGGAACAGAGGAACGGGCGGGAATTCACAATTACAGGCTTTCTACGGTGGATTTATTAAAACCGCCGTAGAAATAGACTTTCTACGGCGGTTGTAATTGAAACCGCCATTTTCTATGGCAGTTTCAATTACAACCGCCATAGAAAGTTACTTCTATGGCGGTTTTAATAAAAACCGCCATAGAAACTTGATTTTGTTTGAATTTTAAGGGTTTCCCTTTGTTTCCATCTCCAACCAGCCGCGGCTTCCCCATGTTTCCATCTCCAGCAAACCGAAGCATTCTCTCGTTGCCGACGCCCATCCTCTTTCCGGTGGTTTTTTCTCTTGTCTTCCCCCGAAGTCGTTCTTACAGTAGCGTTGATAACAAGATCCGCTGTCACCCAACTCCGGATATGGTTTCTTAATCGGCCATCACCCACCACTTGGAGTTAATCCCCCATCATAATTTCACCACAATCGGTCCTTGTTGTGGGCTTCAAATCATAAAAAAGGTAATATATAATAGTTTCAACTTTATTTAAGCTTTACAATTTTTATTGTTACTTGATTATTGTGATTGGCCTAGGGTTTATTATTAGTGTTAAATTCGGGTTTGGTGAGATGATGAATGATTAAACTCGGGTTTTATTAGTGTTCTATCGGTGATTATTGTATTGTTATTACTGTTAATGATTAAATTAATTAGAATTTGATGGATGCACGAAAAAAATTTTTGAAGTTTGGTGGTTGTTCGGTTTATTAGCATGGAAGTTTTTGATATATATATTTTGAATAAAGTTGAAATATATATATATATATATATATCAAAACCTTTCTAAGGCTATTCCTGCTGTTTTTGATATATATTTTTTGAATGTAGAGAAAAAATGAAATATTAAATTTTTTTTTTACAAATTTGGTACTTTCTTTCTACGGCGGTTATCTTCAAAACCGCCGTAGAAAGCCAACTTTCTACGGCGGTTCCTAAGCGAACCGCCGTAGAAAGTCCGTAAACTTTCTACGGCTGCCGGATAGATGGCGGTTCAAATGACCAAAAACCGCCGTTAAAAGCCCTAAAAAACTGCCATTAAAAGTCCTTTTCGTAGTAGTGAACGGCGGTTGCACGAAGAAGACGGAGGAAGCTAGATCTGGGTTTTTCGACCTTCCTTCGACAAATTTTGAATCTCTTTTGAGTGAACTGCATTTTTGATCACAAACCTTGTAACTTGTTACAAAAATTGATACAACATTTGGGAAATTACTTTTCTCACCACAACCTTTGTAAAAATGTTACAAAAGTTGACATTCCGCCAACAACTCCGTCAAACCATTAATAGCAACTATTTTTTTGAGGGCATAATTGTCCATTTTGCTATTTCTTTGAAATACTTTTGTCTATTTTACTTTTTCTTACAAAATTTTTTTAAATTTTATTTATTATTACTTTCTTTATTTTTATTTCACCCCAAACTTTTTTTTTATTAAATACTTTTTACACTGCATTTTGAACTGCTATTTCTTTGAACTGCACTTTTTTATTTGAATATGTAAAAATTGGGGTGAAAAAAGGAAAGAGATATAAAAATAAAGAAAGTATTAATAAATAGAATAAAAATAAATTTTTTTTGTAAGAAAAAGTAAAATAGACAAAAGTATTTCAAAGAAATAGCAAAATGGACAATTATGCCCTCAAAAAATGGTTGTTGTTAATGGTTTGACGGAGCTGTTGACGGAATGTCAACTTTTGTAATATTTTTACAAGGTTTGTGATAAGAAAATTAATTTTCTAAAGGTGGTGTCAATTTTTGTAACAAGTCACAAGGTCTGAGATCAAAAATGCAGTTCACTCATCTCTTTTTTATTGACCGTCCCAAATCTTGAATCTTTTAGTGTAAGAGGTTCGAAGGAGAGGGAGAGGAAGGGGAAGAGAAATCGTGAAGTGAGTTTATTTTGGATTGAGTTGACCCACCAATCCAACCTTGTTGCAGAAATAGACTCCATCATGGCATCGGTGATTGTTAGATCTGCGTTCCGATCCGGCGTCAGCAGAAGCGCCACCAGCCAAACTCTCACCTCATCAAAGAGAGCTTTCTCCTCCAAAGCCAATATTCACGATGAAGATGCTGAGGCTGCAAGTGGGTTTGTTTTGTGAGGAATTGTGAGGGAAGAGGAATCTTTAAGGGGGAGACAGTTTATGATATAGGGTAATAAAATTCTAAAAAGGTGAGAGACAGCAGGATTGATGATTTACCCTCAAAGTTTTCAACTGTTCGTCACTTAACGAAATTGACTGACAGAGTAATAAGTTTTGAGCGAAATTGAAGTTTAGTGTCTGAAAAATAAAACATTTTGAAGAAAAGCATCAATTTTTGTAAAAGTTAATAATTAAGTGATCAACAAAAGTTAATAGTTAAGTGATCCATGTATTTCACTTGCAGCCCTCCTCATAGAGATAATGTGGTCCCCGATATTGTTGACCATGATAACGTTGTCCCCGATATTGCTGAACATTAGGATAATACGGCTTTTGCAATACTACAAGATGAAGCTAATGTTGTAGAAGCTATTGATTTCAATGGGCCACCGCAACAACCTGATGCAGGTAATTTAATTTATACACCCTCTATTCTTTTAAAAGAGTACCATTGTACTATTATTTCTGAATTACAACGTATAATTTGAGAGTATTATTTTTCCTATGCTTTACTTTCTTTTACAGTTATTCTACAAAAATATTATTAACTCAATCTTTATTAGCAAAAGCGAATCCAGAAATGCAAAATCTAGATGAGGAAGACTTACAAGGTATATCAATTATCCTCTATATGTTACATCTTTAATTTACTATAAAACATCACACTATATACCTATTTTGTTATGTGAGTACTTGTTCTTTCCTTCATGCAGTTGACGACATTTTGGTAGAAAATGGTGGAGATCCTTTCTTTTACGTCAATTTCACAAGAAATATCTTGATTAGTAAACGAGTGGTGAGTAAATATTTATTTTTAATTGTTGACTTATTATACTAATTCGCCAAATTTTATAACTATTCCTTTTCCTTGTCAATGGACCACTGTTGTAAATTTTATTTATAATTATTTTTATTTTTTTGTAGAATATCCCTCTAGATTTTGGCAAAGAACATAATTTAGAAGAACGAAAGATAGCTATTCTTAATTATCCTGGTGGTGGTGTTCTAGATGCAGTGTTGGATCCTCGTTATGAGAAAATAATAGGTACACTTCGAATGTGTCTACTGTTCATCCGTGCAGGGTGGAGAATATTGCAACTGGCCATGGAAGACCTATATAACAAATTCCTGAAGTTTACTATGCGCCTGCACCCACCTCCAAATGAAAATGCTGCTGTGGTCTTTGAGATTTCCATGTCATAATTTTTGGACTGTTTAAAAGCTGTATTCATATGTATAAGATTTTTTTCTTTTGCTTGGTATTTAATTTGACATTTTAGTTACTATTGATGTGTTGCTAAAACTATGATTTATTCATATAAACTTTATCCTTCCTATTTTAGATAAATTATTAATGTTGCTTTGGAAAATGTTAATTTAAACATTTCATCATTCTTAATTGGAATAATACGTAAAGGATTTAGTGTAACATGTATCAAGTTCAATTGAAAGAGTATAATATAGTGGGTTTAAAGTTAAATGTGTATATGATAGTTCTGCTGTCAACTGAAAGAGTACAATGTAGTTATTTTTTTGGGAAATAACTATTACAATGCTTTAAATTTTTTTGGAACCAATAAAATCATTGTATATGATATATAGTTCTGCTGTCAATTATCATCATGTGTGCTGTCTTTGCTTCATTTGAGTATATAGTATTCAAAAGTTAAATGGAGCTTTTCAATCAAAACAAATACCATACTCTCTAAGCAGGCCAATGCCAAAATCCTTACACGCAATGCCATCGAGTTGTTTTAGCATGTTTATTTCTTATGTTGAAGCATTTTCTTGCAGCCTCCTTGTTGTTCCACCACTCCTTTGACATCCAATTGAGATAAATGTGTGCATTTTGGGCTTAATGACTACAATTTTGCTTGCTTAGTGTCCTCGATCTGTTGTGAAGCAGAAATTAGAAATAAGCATTTGGAAGCTTTTTTTGTCTTGTTATGGAAAGTGTTTCAGTCTTAGAGTTTTGTAGATGACCATAGAGATGAAGCTGCCGTCAAGTGAAAGCCAGCTCTTTAGAGAAAGAAACTTATTAGCATCTGATAAGTATATTTCTAATATATTATACGAAGATTAATAATGGGTCATCTACTTAGTTAAGTGGTTTCCTATTTTGAACTTGTATTCTGTTTATAGCAAAGATGATGCTGAAAAAGAAAATGATTTATTTTTAGGATCCCATCGAGTTGTTCACCTTCTTGGTTGTTAGGTCTTTCTCTAATTGTGAATTACTTGTAGTACAAAAAGTTTAAAATAAGCAAATCCTTTGGCAGGTCAGTGTTCGTTCTTTAGTTTGAGACCAACCTGTACGTAGAACACTTCTAGGTGTTTTGCTTTAGAGATATGCAGAAAGATGTGAAATTCAAATATTAATTCTGGTAGTGTAAAGCATATCTTCGATCAGAAAGATGGATTAGAGTTATCTGGGACCAGGGAAGAATGTGTAGAGAGAATCAACTTTGGATTTATTAGCACCTTATACTCTTTTTTTTCCTCTAAGAATTAATGTTCGGCAGCTGTCTCATCTCATCCCAGTTCCCTTCCACTAATTAGGAATCTAAACTTGCCTGTTTTCCCAGTTTTCCTCAGTTCTTTCTGTCTGGGATAGGAATTTGTTTTAGTAATACTCATAAGTTTGAATTGTGAATTATAACAGTGAAAATACCTTTCCTTTATGGGTTTGGCAGTGGGACGCCAATGGTAAGGCTAACGTTAGTTGCTTTTTAGAAC
Organism: Leptodermis oblonga; assembly: GCA_016801395.1. Classification (NCBI taxonomy): domain Eukaryota; kingdom Viridiplantae; phylum Streptophyta; class Magnoliopsida; order Gentianales; family Rubiaceae; genus Leptodermis; species Leptodermis oblonga. The sequence goes on from VMRK01000060.1 coordinate 23,987, forward strand.
TGTTTAGTTGTAACTCCTTGCTTTTTGTATCTCCACTCTATCTGATTTCTATGTACAAGTAAATGATATTTTGTCATTTATACGTACACCTCGGGATAAGATATGGAAGAAGAGGTGAAATATTATATATCCCCAAACCATAATTCAACATTGTATGCACTCAAGGCCGGTCCAATGGGGGGACCATAGTTGTTGAATCGCTATACGTATCGCGTATCAGATATGTAATTTCACGATACGCGTATTGTATTGTGTATCGTATCGTAAGATACACTTGTATATAATAATATAGTATAAATTTTATACATATTAAAGATATGCAAAAAAAAAAAATTCATAATTATGACATCTTTTTACATAAATAAGTATAAATAAATAAAAATAAAATAATAAATGATGAGAAATTAAGTAAGAGAGAGGATGGATTTGAAAATAAAAAAAGGAAACAAGATAAATAATGTTGTATAATTTTGTAGTAGGTTTATAAATAATTCAAAATAGTTTTAAGTCACACTTATTTTATCTTATGAATAGACTAATATTAAAGTATGTTCTGTTTAGGCCCACAAATATAGGTATAGTATATTAAAAATTGTTAAACAGTAAGCCAATTGGAAAAAAGAAAGAAAAAAAAACCCTAACAATTAATAACCCAATTTTCAGGCTGCATTCACAAGTCCACACTCCTTCACAATTTTCATGCTACCACTCAATCAGAAGATTCAGAACAGAGAGAGCTCCACTCCACAAGTCCACACTGCACAGCAATATTTTTTATTTATTTTTCCTTCAAAACTCATAAAATATATATATTTCTGGTTCTTGAATCACGATATATTTCTGGTTAAATGGATTAGCAATTTTGTGTATTGAAAAGGATATTTTAGACAACTTTGAAACCGATACTATTATTGATGATTTTGAATCTAGAAAAAACTCGAAAGTATAATTATAAATGATTTTCTATGTTATAAAAAAATTATATAGGGGCCTCTTTTTATTGTTTTGCCTTGGGTCTCATAAGTTCTAGGACCGGCACTATCTGCACTGGTATTGCTTCGTTGCGACATATATACATCCGGCTAAATGTTTCAATCCCCTATTTCCAGGCTCTTTGATGAGAGTATTAATTATTTGTATTAATTATTTACATGTGTAGTTGATGTATGCAGGTGAGATGTGGTTTTGTTCACCCAAAAAATATATAAATCATGTCGGGTTCTATCATCTATTTGCATTATTTGATGTCCAAGTGGGTATTAATTGTAGTTTCTTTCATCTTATATATATATTGGGAAGTTTTGATATATAGAGTAATCAACCTTGTATGAAAGAGAACTGTTGGTGACAGGATTGTTAAGGAAAATTATGGAGATGCTAAAGAAACAACATACTTTCACAGCAAGGTTGAGTTGTTGCAAATCTAATTTATAATAATTAACTAAAACAATGTAATCAACGAGCACGCGTAAATAGTGTGTAGTTTGTACCCAATCCAAAGGCATTTTGGACAAGATTTCTTTTATTTGTCACTGATGCATCATTTAAAAATTTGCAGCAAGATTAGCATCAAAGTTAATGGATCCTCTTATGTTACTTGAGCACGGTTGAGCACAAGAATTCTTCAAGTAAGAGCGGTGGAGAAGGTTGAGCACAAGAACTTGTACAGCTAAAAGTACCAGAGTAATTCTTATGTTACTTGGTGAATATGTCGGCTTTTCTCTTAGATTAATAATGATCATCTTTCTCTTTAATTGAGATTTTTTGCTAGCCGAATTGCTTAAATTGTAATAAGCATGAAGAAAATGAACTTGTTGATAGCACTTTTTTGCTTGTCTTCTTCTTTTTGATGATTCACGTACATTGGTTAACCAATCTGCACTTTCATTCTATTATATAATTAATGCAAAGTACTAAAAATCTGAAACTGCATGCCTGGCATTTGTAAATGGAACCTTTTCGCAGATGACCTTCTCATGAAATTATTCCTTCATTATCAGGTAATACAGGTTGGTCGGTGTGTTAATTGCGTGGTTGAGGCTAAAAGATAGCTGCCACACAGGTATGGTTTCTCACTTTAAATTTAGCCATGAGAATCATGATTAGAACACTACAACAAAACATGCCACTAGTGACATGTTTTTGGGCATTTAGTTACATTTTGAAATGTCATTAAAAAAAAATTGTGACATTTGATGAGGGTGTAGCTATTATGCGTGTCACAAAAATTTCTGTGATATATAGAATTGTCAATATTATTATGACATTAGAAGGTGTCATTACTATTATGACATTGGAATGTATCATTATTATTATGACATTGGAAGATAACATTATTATGACATTAAAAAGTGTCATTATATTTATTACATGTAGAAATGTCATTATATTTTGTAACATTTGAAGGTGTCACTATTATTGTGAAATTGAAACATGTCACAATTTCCATTCCGTCTACAAATGCTTTTTGTACCATATGTATATATTTCAAAATTCATTTTCATTAAATTTGGCACAAAATATTATTTAATTGCTAAACTCATTTTCATGAGAAAATGAAAGGAAAATTTAAAAGACACATGATATGAGTCATAAAACCAACCATACTCATTAAATTCTCAAATTCAATAGCAAAATTTAAGTTCTAGCAACTAATCTTTTAATAAAATCTCCAACACACTGTCAGATTACAAAATTTTCCTGAGATAAGGGTCTTTATATAGAAGATCACTACTGTCTCAGTTTAACTTTCGTATTCTGCCAGAGCCTATCAAGTCCACCATCAACATCTCCCTGTGCACAGATATACAGCATCAGTCCACTATCAGCATCTCCCTGTGAACGGATATACAGCATCCACGGCCGAGATTGACCTAAACAGAAGCATGATACTTGGAAGTGACCAGCCTATTTGTAGCCAAACACTTCCTAGGCATATAGAGATCCATATTCTGTCCCTCCTCACTCTGCGTCTTGACGAATTTTCTAAAAACCTCAAAACTTTCAAAAGCCACCCGAAGGAGAATGAAAATAAGTCGGCGACTGCAACTCGAACCATTGTAGTTCTTTCAACTTACTAGTGGATCTTCCAGACTTCAACTACATATAAAACAACCCATCATTCATTACTACAACAACAATAACAAGGAAAGTAACTAAGGCAAACAAAGTAAAGAAAATGACCCATTTCTATATTGGTTCCTGAAGAGCAAAGAAAAATGGGACAAAAACAGTTGAAAGATTGATAGAAAGATATGATGGAATTTAACAGCTCAGCTCATCAAATATTCAGGTTACTACTAGATAGGCTGAAACTGTGAGCTTCAAAGCCATACCAACACCAGGACTTTCGGTCTCATATTTGTTGTTAGGAAAATAATTTCCACTATTTTCATGGAAATCAAGTTGACTGGGCTTTGGTCTAATCAAGCTCATTAATAGATGTATGGATAGCTTTCCATACAGCTGGAGTTGAGGTAGGTAGTTCATGTTTAATGCAGGAAAGAAAGTGCTACAAAATCAATCAAGAAATAGCAAGTTGCCTAAAGGCTATGGCAACTGTAATTCATGTGCCTTACCTTGAGATGATACCTGCATAGATTTCCTATTTTTACAACCACCAATCTTGAAGCTTGCTCCTACCATTTAACTTATAACCATTCAGAAAATTTAAAATTATGGGGAGCATTCACAACTTACCTAGACAAATTCACAGGCACATGAGAGTTTGGTGAAAAATTATAAACAAATTGATCTTTTCCCTCCAATACCACCCAAACTCAAACCAAACACCCATTTCACTAACTACAACTGAGCCTACATGGCAAATAAAAGTAATTCTAATCTGAATTTTCGGTGCATCTAATACTATTTGGATGCCTTCGAACATAGCCTTTGCAAAAATAAGTTCAATGTATATTGATAAAACACGAAAGAAATTATGAGAAAGAAGTTTAACCACTTGAATAAAAGCAATAGCAGAGCATCATAAAGCAGCACAAAAGCACAATGCAGTACTGAAGCAAACAACTCATTGGACCATAAAAATCAGTTCTTACTAAACTTAAGGCATATCAAACGTAAGTTTGATGGCAAAATTCTCCAGTTAATTGGCAGTATATGAACTCCATAAACATCACATAGATTCCCAAGAAATGAGTGACAGAGTAAGCTAAATTTAAAAAACTGATACACAAAGATTCTAATTCAGAAGCAAAGCTGATACACTCAGAAGTTTAAATACTTCACCAGATCTTACATATTGTTGATTCTCCCTTCAACTTAACCAAGTCAAACAAAACAGTCAACAAGAAAGACTGCTTTCACCATAAACAAACTGATATTTCCAATTCTTTTGGATTCTCACAAGTTCGTTTGGCTTTAAGCTGCTCAATCTTCGATTTAGCTGTCGTCTATGATAAAAAGAAGAAAATTAACTTACTAGCTATAAAATGATAATTTAAAAATAAAGTTAGGCTAGCTTACCATAAACTCTCTTGAATCATTTTGCACATAAGAACCATCTTGCTTTTTATGAGTTAAATCAAAGAACGTAATGGGTCCAGGTTGTTCTTTATAGTTAATGACCTATTAGAAACGAAACATCATTACAACATAAAACAAACTATCTATAATTTTCAACAAAACAAGAGATGCAAAATGAGGAGCCTTACATATTCATCTTTAACTTGAGCATAAGATTTGGAGCCTGTGATTTTAGTATGGCTTTGCATAGAATGAGTCATCTTCCCTTTCTTGGAGAGCTCCTACAGAAAAATTATAAGATTAAAAAAATTAGGCATGTAATGTAAGAAAAAAATGTGGATTGTTTGAGTTGTTTATTGGACCACCTCTGCCTTTTCTGATTTCATATTACTCTTGAATTTAGCCACTGATGATTGGCAAATCCAAGAGGAGGCTCCATCTCATCAATTTCTTCCAAAATTTGAACTTCACTCCATTCATGAAATGCAACGCGATGTTCTAATTCTGCACCATAAATCCCACTTGATTCTAAATGCACTTTCAGTTTTTTCCTTAATCTTGCTAATGCATTCTTATAAACTTTCTTTCTTATTTGATGTTTATTGTTTCGGAATTTGGTACCAAATAGGGAGATCAGTACGTTGTCCACATTTTCATGTGGAGAGACATCAAATTTTTCCTGCAAAAAATTGTATAAAAGCATTAGTACTTTATCTGCACACAAAAGTAATTTTAAGGGGAAAAAAAACATATGTGCATGTATGTACAAATTACCCGCACAGCTCTGAGCAGCTCTACTCCAAAGATATTTTTCACCTCATTAAAATCGTTGAAATCTGGTGGACAAAGATTGGGTTGTTTAACGAGTTTCATCATATATCTTGTCAGAACTCTTCTAGCTGCTCGAATTGGTTGCCCATATTCATTCACATTTACAGCAATTCTTAAGCCCTTAGACAACTTGAAAACATCCCTTGCTTTCATTGTTGTAGTTGTTCTCTTCACATTCCCTTGTTCATCTGACACAGAAAAAAACAAAGAAACCCAATAAACAACAAACAAATCCTGTAACAATCAAGCACAATAAAGTAAAGATTGCAACCTTACCTACAATCTCAATCTTTTCAAGTACATCATTATCATTCCCAAAAGTTTGACCCTGTGATTCATCATTAGATTCACTGCCAAGGGTCTCCTCCTCCGTGAAGAAGGATTGATGATGGGGTTGTGAATGATGGGAAGGGATAGAAATTGATCTCTCACACTCAGGATTGTATCTGGTGTTGGATTGGAAATGTGTATAAGTAGTGTGTAAAGTGGGTGAACCTAAGTGGTTCATAATATCAACTGAATTTGTTCTAGGCGGGGGTAGTGGCTGAAGAGAACTGCATGGTGTGTTTTTGAATTTAGATCTAAACATGTTGAACTGAACTGTGCAAATCCCTGTAGGAAAGATCCAACTAAGTGTTAGTATTATCTGAGAGAAACAACCCAATAATTTTTGAATAGAAGTACAGGAGGAAATGCAATGAACTGTGTATATAGAACCCCTCACCAATACCAAAAAATCAGTTATCAGAAATGGATATAAGAAGCCAAGGACTCCACCAATGGTGCTACACGAGTAAAGAATTGAGTTAAATTTCAGATAAGATGCAGAAGTAGGAATATCAGCTTCTGCCATAAACAAGTATTTTCCACACCAAAAAAAATGTAACAGGAATGCAATAGCTTGAATAAAAATCTCACCAAGAACTATTGAATATTTGAAAGACTAGATGTGGGAGAGAAAGCAGTTCATTGTTTTTCTACTGACTGTGCCTTGTGCCTTGTGCCAGTGAGAGGTTACTGTTTACCTTCTTGATACCAAAAATACTATTGTGTCATTTACTGGTTTTTCTGCGTATGCCTGAAGTGCATTTTCTTGTATGTTATGGAGCTTATTTAAAGAATATGCCATAGTTACTTCATTTGCATCTTAAACGTTGAAAAGTTAAAATGATAGATCTAGAAACTGTAATTGGTGTATGTTGACTAAAAGATATTGTCATCTTGAAAATTGTAAGTAAGCCATTTAAGTTTGTGATGTTTAATATATTAATCCTGTTTGGTTTTCCATCATAGTCCATTGATGAATATTATGGAGTTTACGCACAAGTTTTTCTAATTCCATCATACATATCAAATGCATAGTATATTTTCAGCTAAAACATTAATGCTTTATTGGACCATGAAGTTATATTTTTCATGCAATTTGTGATCATGATTCATGTCTAAGTACATGGATAATATAAATAAAAAAACTACACAGATATCACCCTTATACAACTTTTTCATTACTGGGCAATACTTGAGTTACAAAAGAATATTGGAACCCTTATTCAAAACCATGCAAATTATTTATTTCACTACATTCTTGGATACTGCTGGTCAGTTTTTATCAGGCTATTTGGGTTACTATAAACAATCTTTTGGAAGTCTTTGACCAAGATTCCATCTGAAGGAGCTCACTGCTTAATGACATCCTATTTTTCTATTTTGCTTATGTAACTTGATGTTGCTCTTTCATTTCAGTTCCATATTTTATCTGATAAAACCTATTCTACCCAAGTCAATTGTTCTTTCTCTTTTATTTCAGTTCCATGCTTTATCAGATCAACTCTATCGTACCCAAGAACACCATAACTTTGTCAGGCAGCAAGTTGTTAGTCAGGTGGTTGATTTAAACTTTTTTTTTTTTGGGGTACATAATTTAACATATTTTACTATATGAATTATCCTTAAAATCATCGTTATCATCAGCTTGAAGCGAACCCAGAGATGTATGAGGGATTCCCATGGAGTATTCTGAATATTTAAGTAGGATGTCAAGGTATGTTCAAGTACTTTCTTTGGTTGATTTTCCGTAAACAATATTGTCAAATTCTGTGTCTAATCTCTCTGAAAATGGACAAAATGAGTCAACATAAACAAGTTTATCGAGAATAAAGCACCATAATTTAACCCCGATCAAATGATTGATCCCTTGGGTACTTGGACCATAACCATTTTCATGCACCTTCATATGAATATTTCCAAATGTAAATAATGCAGGGAAGAATAGAAAGGATATAGGCAAAAAGGCTCATGGTTTGACAAAGGAAAATTTGATATGGGTCACCGACCTTGAATACAAGACAAATGCAGACATATAAAAGCATGAGTCTTATAGGAGTAAAGTTAGCATTATAACCACAAAGCAGGAATGAAGCTTGAGTTGGCCTCTTGTTAGAGACTCCTAAAAATGGATCATTCAAGAATAGAGGGCACAAGCAATAATGAGCGTAATGCAACCAAGCATCTGATCATCAATTTCATTGCCGACCATTTCCAACAACATAAAAAATTTAAAAGCATTTAGCTGAATCAAACAAGTAGCATGCTTATAAAATTTCAAACTAAAACAAGAAGTAGACTTCAACTCTAGGATGCTCTAATCTTCACAAAAATAATAAACAAATAAAAATGTATACCACGAATCAGTAACATATAAGAGAAAGGAACAAGACAAACTAAAATAACAATAGCCAAAATACCTGTATAACCAGGATCCAACACAAGCTACGCAAAGAAAAGAAATATTTAACAAGAGATATTTAGCATAAATCAACTATCTTACACAAGCTACGCAAAGAAATCTTTAACAAGCCAAACAAAAACAAAAGATAGATATACTTAAAAGAAAACAAGCGAAAAAGAACAAAATTCTGATCATTTTTAATCTGTATATTTGTGAAAAGGTAAATTTCAAATTAATTCTTTCAGTTTTCCAGTTCTCAGATCTGATGCCCTTAATCCTCAACTTAACTGGCTTAATCACTTTTTATCCATAATTTTCAAAACTCATTATTTATTCCCACTTTAATTATCACAATTTAATGTAAAATGATACTTTTATCCCAAAAAAATGTAGTAGGTAATGTGGAGCAAAAGTATTACTTCATGATAAAAAGTAAGAAGAAAAGTGTTATTTAACGATAAACAGTACAATGTAAGGGAGTAAAAAATGTATTTTAAAAATTAAGGAGCGAAAGAAAATCCTAAAACGTAGAGTAAAAAGTAAACTAAACTATACTTCATTTTTTTTTTTTTTCCATTTCTAGTACAAATATTGCAACTATATCTGACTTTGGTCAAAATAAAATTCATGAAAAAGCTAGTTTAGACATGGGGGGCTTAAACTGAAATATTTTGCTTAATTGGAGGACTCGGATAGGACTGTGCTTAAATTTAACCCCCCAAGTCACCTACTGTGGAAACGACATCGTGCTGCTGCAGCCATATATAAACGACAGTTTGAAAGTGGTAATTTCCACATACTACTACTATACTACTACTGTCATAAGAAGGGCGAGCCGCCAGAGTTGTCTCAGCAGAGGAAGAACACCAAAAAAAATGGGGAAGAAGAACAAGAAGCCAGGAAAAGGGAACGAGAAAACTGATCTTCAAAATGATAATGAGTAATTAACTAGTTCAAACTATTTCAGAGTTGTAACAGAGCTTGACAGATCTCTGCCCTAGTTCAAACTGAACTTTGTAATTAACTACACACTAGAAAGATTTTGAATATCGAACAAAAGGATACCGGATTGATTAATGACTAATAATTATTAAGCTGGTGTCATCAATTGTCGAAACTGAAATGTCAGTTCATGAAGAGTCAAATGATGAGCTCTTCCTTACCGTAATTAATTCCTAACAATGGAGATGAGCCGAAACTTCCAACAGGCCAGGGCATGACTTTAATTCCTACCAAAACAGCTAATATGCTTATAGAATAGAAACTATACCCACAAAAACTCCAGAAATTCCTATATCAATATACAATTACAATCTAGCAACTATGAACACATCAACTACACATAAACTACAAATTAAATTCCAATCATTTTCTATAAAACATGAAAATCAACGCATCAACCAAGGCACAAACTATAGTAAAAGAAAATTACAATAATTTGCTATATATACCCAAGTTTTGATTCATTATGAAAACAGGAAAATAGAACTTAGTTGTTACCTGAAGTTTTCAGCCGATGGTGGTGCCGTCTTGAGCCTTGCTTTTGCTCTTGAGTGCCGCTGTGAAGATGTGAGCGACGATCGACGACCGGTGACTGTCGAAGGCGGCGAGGATGCTCTGCTACTGTTTTCAGCTGATGGTGTGCAGTCTTGAGCCTTGCTTTTGCTCTTGAGTGCCGCTGTGAAGATGTGAGCGACAATCGGCGACCGGTGACTGTCAAAGGCGGCGATGATACTCTGCTACGATCGGCGACCGGTGACTGTCAAGCTCTGAGGTACGTAGCTCTGAGAGAGAGAGAGAGAGAGAGAGAGTGTGTGGGAGACGAAGCTGCGAGAGAGGAAAGCAAAATGAAAATATGTCTGAAGTCAATGCTTTTCACTTTTAACTTTTCCTTTGTCGCTGACCGAAGTGGTGAAATGGTCAAAGAGTCAAAACACTGAAAATTGATAACAAAATTAATTGGAAACATAAAGGTCTGAAGTCAATGCTCCGCTTCAATTTAAAACTTTCAGTATTACAGAGTACAAAGGAAATTTCCCATCTTTTGAAAGAAATTTAATTAATCCATAAATTTTCAATTCTTACATGAGATTGCGGTGCCCAACAATTTCCCAAATCACTCTTATACTTTTCCAAACCAAAAATATTTGTTCCAGCAAATAATAATAATAATAATAATAATAATAATAATAATAAACCTAACTAATTAATCAATCAATTAAAAAATCTACAATTACCTTTAAACAATGAGGAAGAAACAAAAAAAAATAGAATTAAAATTTTGTTTTATATGCCGCATTGTCGCTCATCTTTCTAGTTGTACACCCTATCTAATCACTCTAATTAAGAGTTTGAAATAAGAATAGTAAATTTTGTGGTATTGTAAATGTTATAAATTTTAATGACATTTCCTTGTATAGTTAATGACACCTTGAAATGTAATCAATTTTGTTGCATTTGTAAGTGTAATGAATTTTATTGGCATTTCCTTATGTAGTAATTTTATATAATGAATTTAATGACACCATGAAGTGCAACAAATTTAGTTATATTTGTAAGTGTAATAAATTTTAATGACATTTTCTTATGTAGTAATTTTAATAATGACACCAATAAGTGTAATAAATTTTAATGACACCATAAAATGTAACAAATTTTGTGGCATTTGTAAGTGTAATAAATTTTAATGACATTTTCTTATGTAGTAATTTTAAATAATGACACCAATAAGTGTAATAAATTTAATAACACCTTGAAATGTAACAAATTTTATGGCATTTTTAAGTGTAATAAATTTTAATGACATTTTCTAATGTAACAATTTTAGATAATGACACCTATAAATGTAATAAAAGTTAATGACACCTTTAAATGTATCAAAATTTGTGACACAATCAAAGATGTCATAAAAATAGTGTCACTAATGGCAACTTTTCTTGTAGTGGAAGAACCGATTTCTGTTTTCTTTTCGTTTTTTTTTTTTTTCACACTCCAACAAATTATCTTACTTTCATTCTTCACCCTTCATTTGTTTGCTTCAAACTAAAAGTGACGCTCGTGAAACTTGAAATGCTTGACAAATATATTGGTGTCATTTAACCGAGAGTTAGGTTTGGATGGAGTCAGATCAGTCACAAAGGAATAGATTAAGGCTATTGCTCTGGTGTTTTCTTTGTGTTTGAAGTATAGTTGCAACTTTTTGTTTCAATACAAGTTATTGCTATATGCACATTGGGATTCATGGTATTTGTTGCTGAATGTAGTTTGGAGTTTCTGTTGGTTTACATCCGATTGATTCCACTATTAAGTTAAAGAATCACTACTACAAAATGAAGCTATTACAACACTACAAAAGTGTTGTTTTAGGTCCATTTTTTGTTGCAACAAACCTAAGGAAACACTTTTGCAAGTATTGCATTATGTCCTGTTTCTTTAGATCTAAGGCAACACTATTAGCATATGACACAACAATTTTACAGAGTATTGCTATAGATAGCCATTGAAACACTTTTGTTTATGAAACATTTTTTCTCACCTAGTGCAGCACACTTTTGTGTGTTACCTTTGATCTAATGCAGCACTATTTAGTGCATATGCAACACATTTATTTATTTTCAATTCTTAAATGGTAAGAGTTATTTACACTTATCGCAACACTTTTCCACCAATACAATGTTAATATGGTTGCTCAAACAATATTATCCTTTCAATTGAAATCTATAAATTATTAAATCCAAAATGATAAATATATTACAAAAATATTTATGATGTCAAATACAATAGTTGATGAAGTTAGTGCCACCCTATATACTCTACCGACAAAATTTAACCTAACTAATGACATCTAGCACAAATATAGCACTATACAAAATTATTTTATATTTCTATTGCTAGCTAGCATGATAACTTCATGAATATCCAAAACGCATCTATACATATAGCACTAAATGTACTTGACCAAAACTGTACTAATTTCCTACCCTGAAGAGTAATGATCATTTCTTGAAGCAATTTCTTTTCCCAGTCCTCACACATCCTCAAAATCAGCGGCTTCATTATCACACCTAAAGAGAAAAGGGTCAGAACACATGCATATTTACAAATCATCAATAATAGTGACATGTATATACAAGTGAAAACATGAAAGCAGAAGACACAAGCTAGTCTCACCACATGCATGAATCATAAATCTGTACTAGTATTATAGTATGTTGTTGCGCAAAAGTGGCAATGAAAGGAACAAAACTTTCCCCATCATTATGAAACATGTCTTCTTTTAGAAGGAAAAGTCCTAATCAATGCTGCGCACGTTAATAAAGAACTTTCACTTACTTAGATAGGCAAGTGATCTGAAAAATTGAAGCAAGCTCCTTTCAAATTTTGACACAGCATGAGATTGCATAACCTCTTATATTTCACGCCATTCCTACAATTAAGGGCAGTTGTAACGATTTTAGATGAACAACATACTTTCCAGCTCAAACCATTTCAGATAAAACATACGGAATTATAAATTAATAACACCTCCAATTCTAGAAAATTCAAATAGTCAAGGTCTTCAATCATTTAGCATCACAATAAAGAAAATTGTATTCCCATTCTTTAGAACAGTTAAGAGACAGATATCCTACACAATATATATCAAATTACTTCACCAGTATACTGCCAAAATTACTGAGAAAAGCTGTCAGCAAGAGAAGCCTCAGATAGGAAATAACTCACTATCCTTCAAGGGAATCTCAATTGATTGCTAGCTACTCCTATATATAAAACTTCAAAAATTAAAAGGTCACGTCCAGAGATAAAAAAATAAAAAAAACCACTCATTTTAACCTATATTTTGTTAGTATCTACTATACTTATATGCCAAGATCTATTGATAAAATATTGTACAGATTTCATACCTCCGTTTGCAGGTCCAGAAATGTCTGATTGCAAGTCCAGTGATCTGATGGAGTGATTGTCGATCGAAGAGCCGCACAAGTGTCCGGCCTCTAAAGATATCCACACGACTAATTTTCGAGGACTTCACAGGATGGACTGCAGCAGATTAACGTGCTAGCTCTGTTAATAGTCAGAACAACAGAGAAAACTATTTTCTCATGATTTTGTCGTACACAAGAAGCGTACGCCTTGCGGAAGCAAATTCAGTCGTACACTGATTAATGACCCTGATGTTTTATTAATAGCAAATAAATTTACCTGATAAATATTTACTAAATCTTTATCTACTAATTATTTAAATGTAGTATTTATCCTAAAGGATGACAACTAACTGATATATTTTATCGTATAATAAGAGATACGATAATTATATATCTTTTAGGTAAATCCCTTTTATTTCAAACTTTATTTGAAATAATTAATTTGCCAATTAAATATTTATAGATTAATTATTAATTCAATTAATCCATGTAATTATCATATAATTACATTTAGTCCCATTTAACCCAGAAATTAATTCTTAGTGTGTGACTTTTTAGGTTTCTTAATTCATGGCAATAAAAAATAAATTCAATCTGTTTATTTGGCTTTAGTACAAAACCCAACAAACTCCCACTTGGACTAAAGACAATTTTAGTAACGAGAATTTTAAGATTAGATAAATTAAACACTTTAATTTATCACTAATTTTTTATTATAGATCAAGATCGGCCTCTAGCCAGACATCATGACTACCCAAGAATTAAGAAAGTCAAGTGATCGACTTCACCTATCTATGAACCAGATTCCATGTAATTTACATCCTTTCGCAATCCTATATCCCTAATTAGCACAAGAGTAAGGTATGAGTGCCAACTCTTATTGCACTAATATTTTCTTGTTACCCAAATTCAACTTTCAAGAAATTTAGAACACTTCTAAATTCGTTTGCAAACTTTTAAGTTGATATTTCAACAAGTGGCCAAAACTGGGATATACTCTCAAATAACTAGGAGTTGTGAATCCTATATCGATCATAAACTATCAAATCATGCTTCCTATTATACCCAACATCTATTGTACATATACCAGTTACGGATATAGACAAATGGAGTCAAAATATAATCATCCACACTAATGATACTCTTACAATCTCAAGTCCAAGGATTATTTACACTACTGTCACATTGAGATTATGCCATTCACTTAAGTAGTTAACCTTTATGGAAATCTCTTAGTGGATCATTCCAATGAATCTGTTCTCTAACAATTCATTCATATATCACCATATATGCTAATCTATCCGCATTAACAATGTCCTCTGCATTGTTAAAACTATGACTAGGGAATTTTTAAGAATAATAAACATATTATTCTAAGGACTCTATCATTACTTATATGAGTAAACATATAACTCGAAATGATAAATTTCCATATCTCAAAATTGCATAAATTTAGCATTGTTAAAGAAAGTGATAAAACTACAATTATATAGTTTTTGTCTATTCACTACCTTTACATATCAGAAAAACTCCCTCTTGAATAAGAATCAATTGGTTCAATTCAATTGATAAACTACTTTATCGTTAGTGAGCATTTCTATTCAATGATAAATCAAATGATAGTGACTCACACATACTTTAGACCATCAACATCATGAAGACATCATGCATAGTTTTATAAACTATGTTTAATCCAAATAATTTCATAAACACTTTAGAAATTCTAATGTATGTGACATAAGTTGTAAAATTGCTTTCAAATCTATTTTGGAACTCTTCCAATAATTTTGAAAGTAAAACAAATCTATTTTATTATCATAAAATTAAAGATTTGATCTTATTTATCTACGAGTAGTTGAATAATTAGAATTAAGATAGCCATTCTAATACTTCGCAAGTATAAGAAATATATCAACTTAATTTGACCAAATGCCTTGCATTTGAATTCATTCAACTAGCTTGTAACTTTTACAACACCATAATAATTTATTTTTCTTCTTAGTGCACATGCTAAACAAATTTAGCATTATGTATGTAAAACAACATACATATTATCTATCTCTATAGATATTGACTTATGAATATTTAATTGGCTTTCCTATCTTTTGAGAAATTTTATTTCTTGAACAGTTATACCTTAAAAATTAAAGGCATTTAATTTCTACGCATACTCTATTGTACATAGAATAATAGAAAATCATTCATGCTCCAACTTACTAATTTGAATACAAAAGACTTACAACCATTTTACAAAGAAAATAGTTTGTATTTCTAATCAAAATATTAGAACTTAAAATGAAATTGTATGTCTTGTATATCTCATTATAATCAATCAATATAAAATTTTGAACTATGTCATACATAAATCGTTGTGCATAACGCAATTTTATACCATTGTTTATAATATGCAACAATTGCAAATACACATCTTTTATGTGATTGAGAAGTTAATTTTATCACATCATCATGTGATTTAGCATTTCGTTTCATTAGTTGACATTTTATTTTAATGGTTATCTGTTTTTAAATATTATCATTCCTCCCACTATCTTTTCTAATATAAACTATTTATTTTAGAAAGATAATATATTATTGAACAATATTTGTTCAATGAAATAATAATATTAGTAGCCAAATTTTCATTTGGTTAAACCATAAAATAATTAATTAACTAGATGTAATTCAAAACTAATCCAACTTAATCCATAAAATAATAAATGGAATAAACTAAACTTTTTATAAAATTTTGTTATTAATTAATCCATATCTTATATGATAGCTAATCAACTACTAAACGAACCATGACGTTGACATAAATTGAGAATAAATAGAAGACCGCATTAGTTAATCTATATAACTAATATAATATATCTCATATATTTAATTTCTATTATACAACACTATACATTATAATGTGTGTATAAATATCACAATTTCAATTTAGATGACATAGTATTGAAGATATTTATTATCACGATCTTATCGAGATATTAATTTTCTTTGCAAAATTTCCAAATTTTATTTAATTACTTGAACAATTCAAAACTCAGACTTATACTTCAATAAGTATAAAATAATCATTTTAATGATTAAATTTGAGATTTAATAAAATATAAAAATTACCTCTGGCACCAATTAATATGACACTACATGAATCACATGCATAAGCCATAATAATTAATTAAATATCACATATTTTAATCATTGAATATCATTTGACCTTCACAAATGATTAAAATTCACATATTGCAATTGATTCAAAATCAATTTATTCAGATCATCATCATAATGTGATTTGAATGTATATATGCAAAATATCATTTATAGGTAAGATAAAACTTTGATGCCAAAAGTATGCTATCTAAATTAGATATATTGAACTAACAAGGGATCATAAATTATGACATATAGTTCAAAACTATACTCCAAAATTCCAACTTTTGTTATTTTGTATGAAAATCATATCCTAAAATGTCAAACATTAAATAAGATTGTTTTCAATTTATAATCCTTAATAAGTCCAATTAATAAAGAATATAATTACCATGACAATAATTGTCAACTATAGGACTATTCCTATTGTTCATCTTCTTAAACTTAGATCATGCAAACATATTTGCTTTCGTGATATTAAATATCATGAGTAAAAATTTAAGGAAGAAATATATTCAAATTTACTTGGAAGAAAATTGTAACAATTACATTTATTTTCTTTCAAATTATTGTGCAATTTCTATCTCTCAAACTCATTTGATTGAACTAAAATAGATGTCTAGACAATTTAATTTTTCTTTAATTGAATTTCAAAAATTCAATTATGGATCATATCATTTCTAAAATTAAACTATTATATCTCATCCATAGTGGTGAAATGTTCAATATATTTTATATTCAAAAACAAATTTTTGAATAATTAACTAAGATAATATTGTGAAATTCACATTTGATCATGCATCAACCAACGATTGAGATGGGTTATCAAGATGTGGATATCAAAACTTCTTATCCTAACAATTTAGAATTAATAGTTCACATGATATAATTGTTACATCACGTTAAATGCTTACAATAAGTATTTCTAAATTATTATTGATCTGCACCTTTTAGGTGAATTATTTTAACACTTGTTATGGCAGTTCTCACGGGCTTTTACCTAAGGTTTTAATGTTTATTTGCAGTTTTAGATATCAAGCCCAATTGCAGAAGTGAAGTTAAAAAAGAGGAATTTTGAAGCATAAAGAAAGCCCACACAACTTGTGGCCCAAGAAGGAAGAAAGCCCATGAAGCCGTAGCCAAATTCCAGACGGATCACAAGAAGGAATAGGTTGCATGAAGTTGAATCCAATTTGGAATATTGAACTCGGAATCTGGAGTAAATCAAATTGGATTCCAATTGATCCAAGTGGGCTGAATCCAATTGGAAATTAATCCAATTCAATTTGATTGCAATTGAATCAAATCCATGGGCAATTACCAATTCAAGAAGGAATTAAAGAGAGAAGTTGGGAGTTACCAAATTTGAAGAAACTCCATGTGCTTAATTAATTCTCTTTCCAAGTAGAAGAAGGTTTCCTTATTTCATTAGGAGATTGGTTAATTGCTGATTTGTATCCCTATATATATGGGATTATTCCTGCACTTTTAGACATAAGTTTTTTAGATAGAAGTTTTCTAGACAAGTTTTATAGAGAATAGTTTCTTAGTTTACAAGTAATTCTCACGCAAGATACAGTTTCGTTTTAGTATAGTTTTCCTTTGTTTTTCTCTATTTTGTTATGTTTTGCTCTGTTTCAATCGCAACTTTGGATTTTCCCGACGGACAGTCTACCGTTTGGCCAAACCGCCGGTTGCCAGATCGCAAATTCTTAAATTTCAGTACATTATTCTCTTTTCTCTTTTAATGTCTTCTTTTATATTTATGTGTTTTTCGTGTTTTATCATGAGTAGCTAATTTATTAGTTCTGGTATTATGTAAGAAGCCATAATCCATGCATGTATGAAACTCATGAATTAATCTAAGGTCTAATGAATTATGTTTCTAAATTGCCTGTGTTTATATGTCAAATTACTAAGATTCTATTAAGCCTAATCAACTTAGTTTAATCTAGTAGAGTCAATGAGTGGCACAACTACCGGCCGAATAGTATAGGATTAATTGGGTGATAATTTCCAATGCATCGTCAGTAGGAATTATTAGTTTCGGGTTCTTCTAGTTCTTAATGCTTCTATTTGTTAATTAATAAGGTTTGCGGGAACTCGCGGTCTGTTAGTTAACGTAGTTAGAGAATAATTCATTTGCGGGGACTCGTGGGGGATTATCGAGAATCTATGGGAGAATTGGAATTATTTGCGGGGACTCGCGGTAATACTATAACTGAAACGGCATAAGTAATTAGACAAGTTAAGAGGTTTTTATGATTGCATGCATGAGATTAAGGTGGATTTACATAATACTTGAATTTCCTCTCATTAATTGATATCTGTTTAAGTCTTTTATTGAATTATTAGTTTAATTATTATTTTGCTATATTTGAGTGACAACTCTAAGGTCTCTTAAGAGACACAAAGGTGACTACTAGTCATAGTTTGGTTTTATAAGCATATTATTTGGAAATTGGATTAAATTGCCGTCTTTGTGGATCGACCCTGTCTACTACTGTGCTATATTTTCTTAGCATCTTAATTGTAGGTTTTAAACAGTACTTTTACTGTATTTGGCAGACCCATGACAAGTCCTATCAATTATCTTAGATATGATTGAAATTTTACGAAATCATAACAACCAAAGTCACTTAAGTATCATCAAATCTATGCCAAAGTAATATTTTCAAGAAATAAGCCAAGATAAATGATAGATAAATGTTTACTCATATTCTACAACATATATTAACAATGATAAGATAAGTTTATGCAATAAACAAAACCAAAATATAAGTGATATGGATAACAATTTTGGTTTTGCTCCCACTATTTTATTCAAATCAATAACCCTCAATATTGATTCGAGAATTTTCAAAAAAATTCTTAGTAGGCTAGGATCTGATTTTAATTATTTTTGACCTTGAGGTAGCTCAACAAATCAAAATAATTTCAATCGGTAGGTTTCGATTACCAATTACAACCATTGTAACTCCTAGATAGTTAGGTTATCAACTTTTGATACACATGTCGTATATGTCTCCTAACTCTTTGCCTCTAAAACATGTAACCTTGAGGTAGCTCAATAAATTACGAGTCTCAGTTAAATCTAACCCATTATTCGAAAACATATCTCCCAATTAAAACACATTCTAAGTAAAACAATCTTGAGGTAGCTCAACAAATTGTCCAACTAGAATTGCTCTTACTAACACTGAAATTTGTCTCAATAGTCAAAATAATTAATCTTGGTAAAACAACTTTGAGATAGCTCAACAAGTTGTTCGAACAAGAATTGTTTAACTACAATGATGGAAAGCAACTAAATTGATTTAATATTTATTGAGGGATTTGTTATTAAATATTAATTCCATAAATTATATGCAAATTAATATAATCAAATATTTGACTAAATATAACATACAATATGTAATCAAATAATCAAATTAAATGAGCATTTTCATCAAATATTCAATTAATTAATGCATAAAAATATGTAATTAAATAATCAAATTAATAATTACAATAATGGAACTATGTGTACTGATATTTCAAATCAAATAAAAAATATTAATTTTGAATCAACTTGAAAGTTTATTGGAATTAATATTCAACTAAGTCAAAATAAGTCGAATAATTAAGGGTTGCATTTAAGATCATAAAATCCAAATCAAAACCTTAAAATTATAATTCCTTTACTTTTCAATTTGATTTATCCTATTTTGGATTTAATTTAGAGTCTATTCCATAACTTAAATCAAATTAAATTATGAAAAATATCTAAAATATTAACTCTTTATAAAGTTTAAATCAAAATTTAAAATTTATAAGACTCTAAAATAATATTTGTCAAATATCAATCCAATTGAAATTAACAAACATCTAATTTTGGAACTTTCAATAAAATTACAATTTCAATAAATTTAATAATTTTCTTGAACACATAACTAAATATTAAATTTCATTTAAAGTTTAGTAACTCCAAAATTAGCAAATTATTATATCAATAATTTAGCCATGACCTAATAATCATATAATCACTTAATCATATTAAATTAATGTTAATGATTTTAACCATGAATCTTAGGGCTGGCAATCGGGTCGTGCCCCGTGTTTACGGGTTCGAGTTTGCGGGTTAACGGGTCTGGAACCCCCAACCCAAACCCGACTTGTTTTGAGTTTCGGGTCAGGTTTTCAAACCTGAACCCGACCTGGGTCTGACACGGGTAACCCGGACCCGACCCAATGTCCTGTCACAAGATGGAGAGAACACAGCACTCCCTGGGTGATAAACTCCGGCAGGACAACTTTGTTTATTCTGGATGCGGAATCAAAGGGATTTATGTAATCAAACTCAAGGTCTGCTAAGCACATTAGCTGCGACATTACATTGATCAGTCATATTCTTCAAAAACAAAACAAATATAATGTCATAATAAACAGATAATGCACAAGGAAGAAAGATGCATCCAGTGATACAGCCCCCTGGCAAAGACTATAAGCAATAGAACCATAAATTACTGCACATATAATCATAAACTTTGACCAATTTTCAGGATAAAAACCTAAGGTTAAGAAATTGCTTTACAGAAAGTTTAATGTCAACTCCATCAGCTGAAGATTGAGTTCTAATAGCCTTCCTCGAACAACAGACTAGATTCCAAACCTAACAAATATTGAACCCAACCAAAAATCCAAGCAAACGTTTGATTTCACCATTAACATGCCCCTCTTTCTGTTTTCCAATTCCAACGTCCAAATTGCTAACAACTACTATCTGGATTCAGATATTTCTGGAAACAAACAAAGCAACAAAAAGCTAAGATGGAGGCAATCAATTATATCCTCCTGAAGAGATGGTCTTCCTCGGTTGCATGCTGCAGATTCGGTCGACTGGAAAGGGAGGCGTGGACTTGGTTTGCAACCTCTCACGGTTCACGCATCATATACATACCGCCAAAGAACAGAAGCTTGTTCCTCTCTTCTCCACTGAAGCCATTGTTTTCTAGCAACAGCCCTGTCAAGTGGGTCAAATTGCCGACGGAATACGAAATTGGACCGGGTTGGAGGCTCGGACATTTATTTGGAGAATCAGAGTGAAGGGTGAAGATGGGGAGGTGAATGTGAGGTGGTAGAGAATTGGGGGAGGCGGCGGCTCATCACATGAGGGATTAGGGATTAGGTTTTACAATTGATAAATAATAGGGTATTTTGGCTTTTATAGGATGTATCATTATGATACAAAATGTCAATAATATCCCTATTCTTTCCTCATATTTACAAATAAATTAAATGGTTGCAAATTTAAACGGGTTCTGCGGGTTACCCGTGGGTTGACCCGAACCCGACATGTTTATTTTCGGGTCCTTCGGGTTAGTGTTGAAATTGACCCGATATTTTTTCGGGTCGTGTTCGACATGCCAAATGCGTGTTAGGTTCGTGCCGGGTTTTCGTGCCGGGTTATAAATTGCCACCCCTAATGAATCTATGTGCATAACATTTCTAATCATATTAGAAATTATTTAATTAAATAATTTGAGAAGTTTTGATGCTTTAAAGTAATTAATTAAAATTACATAGGCCAATTTACAAGAAGACATACAACTTAGGTCACCTTGTAAATAAAGAAACTTATTTCTTTAAAGTAATAAAATTACTAAGGCCATTCTTTAAATCTAGAAACAATTTGGACCATTGCACAAATAAGAAAAGTTACTTCTTCAAAGTAATTTCATTAAAATTACTTGGGCAGAACCTCAAATAAGAAAAAGAGTAGGGCGGTTTTGCAATTTTCAAATCTAGGAACATTAGTCAAAAGCTTTCTGGGGCCAATCTAAAATAAAACAACAATATAGGGACTTTATTGAAATTTAAAAATATTGAAAACCCTACTCTTCTTCCCGCCGTCACTGTTCATCTTCCCCCAAAAAAATTTTATTTTATTTTTTTTTTTTTTTGAAAACAGCAGCGGTCGGCTTGTTCCAGCAGCACCATTCTGGCCTTTGTCCGGGCAGAACAATTCTGGATGGTCAGCTTCAAAGTGTGACCAGATTGTGAGCTTCTGCTCTTGCTGCGACCAGATTTTTCTGGTCGCTGGGCCGCCGCTCGCGACCAGAAATTTCTGGCCGCAGACTCCATTGCGACCAGAAATCTGGTAGCTGTGCTGTGCCACTGAATGGGACCAGAAAATTCTGGTCTCAGCGACGTTGCCGTCGGGACGTGCGACCAGAAAATTAGCTCCGGCGGCTGTTGTTTCGGCCACGGTCAGAACAATTCTGACCGTGCGGGCTGGAACGACAGCCGCATTCACCATTTTCTTTTTCTTGTCGGAACAGTTTCCGGCAAATCAAAACAATCAAAACAGTATCAAGCAAATTACAGCAGCACTATATTAATCAAACCAAAAAATAGAAACCCAAATGGAAATGCCAAAGATTATTCATCATTAGTGCTCAAGAATCTTAGGGAGCTAGAAATGACATCAGAACATGCGTGCTCAGAAATCGTAAGGAGTTGTACAACTCTATAAGATAACCCCTTTCTTAGAAAAGACTAGAGGCAAGAAATGAAGTCACATTGGCTCTAGATGAAATTCACATTTTAGCATCATAACAGAGTATTGAGTAAATAAACACAACCACAGGTATATTCAAAATAGTAGAACCAAGATCCTCACAAACAATTGATAGTTTAGAAAAAGTCACAAGGAAGAACCTACTGACTTGTTCCCACAATACCCCAAACACTAAAATTAGTGAGTTCATACAGGACAGAACAATATGCATAATTTTCAACAATGTTAGACGAAGAATTTTTGGCATTGAATTTATAATTTACAATTCACCCCTCTAGGGCAAATTTCTAATTCACATTGAAGAAAGTCTCAATTTATCAAAACTCACCAAAAATTGGGGGCAACCAATGATGCGTACAACGGTGCCCATTCTAAAATCAACCACGGAGGTGGCATCACCGGCGGAGGAGAGGCTGAAGGTGGCAGTCCCACAAGGAAACAATGGAGTGGTGCTTGATGAAGGTGCTGCGAGGTTGCGTTGGGTGGCCAACACAAAACAGAATCGAGAAGTTAGGCTTCCGCTTGATGGCATCCTTCTTCGCTGAGGACAAATTGCTGACCGCCGAGGGTGAAGATGGTGAGTCGGCAGTCGAGTGGTGGACGAGCAACAGAACAAGACGGCACGGTGATGGCCAAAGAGGTAGCGGCAGAAGCTCTACCAATCGCAGCTTCACCGCTAGTGGAAAGAAAGTAAAGAGAATAGGCAATGGAAAATAGGGATGGTTCTAAAGTAACTTCAGGTTGAACAACCCCAGTATTGAGGAGATTCAGGAGACAGTGCTATTGAGAGGAAATAAAAAATAATAAGAAAAAAAAGAACAGTCCCACTTATCTTCCATATGCCCTTTATTACTTCTCATTTTCCTGCTATAGTAACACTTTTTTACTAGACTTTCAATTTTTTTCCCTCTTTTTATCTATTGCAACATTTTTTGCAAGTGTTTACCCTAAGTGTTACAATGGCTTCAATTTGTAGTAATGAATTTATCTCTCCTATTTTTTTGGTATTTTGTGTCTATTTTATGTAGAGTTTGATGATAAGATGCTAATAGTTTTATCTATGTCAACTTGATATATAAGATCAAGGCTACTTGTTTGTTAGTTAAACATAGCTGAAGGTTCAGCTATTGAGTTGCTTCAGGATTGTCCAGACCATATGATAATAAACAGCAAGATTAATGTGAGTTTGTCCTTGTCCTTGTCCTTGTAAGTATTTTTTTCATATCGGATGATGTGTTTTTGCTTCATTTGTAGACATTTCTTTTGCCAATTTAACTTCTGGCTTCATTTATTTTTCCATGAATCTACTTGTCCTTGATGCTTTGATGTCAATATTTTCATTAATAAGGTTTGCATTTTCATTTTATAGAAAGGCCTGGATTATACTGATTATGATGTCACTAATTTTTGTTAATTCACAAAAGGCACATTGATTCCCACACCCTATCCATCAATCACAAGACCTAATTTTTTAAGTCTCTAATTGAAATAGTTTTGTGTGGTAGTGGCAGGTTTTTATGTCTATCAAATATATTTTTGACCAATGCACAAGTTTCTTGAAATATTATCAGCTGTTCATTTTCACTTTCACTATGGCTGTTCTGTTTGTTAATAATTTCTTGTCGCGAGTTAGTGTTAGAAAAAAGCTAATTATGATATTGGTTAGCTATAAAATAGGATATTTGGCTCAGCCTCTAAAAGTATTAATTGATTGCATTAGTATGGAGGGTTTTTTTTTTCTTTTTTTTTTTTTTTTTTGGGCTTGCTGAAGATGCAATGATTTAAACGGTTAATTTGGTGGTCCTATATGCAAAAAAGAGTGTGTGGCCATAGTTGAAAATCACTAATTAGTACATTGGAAATGCAGGAAATTCATACTCGCTGGCAATATGTAGTAAGAAAGTTCAAGGACTCATAGTGAACAATTTTGCTAAAGGCATCAGGGAGCATGGCATGTGCTTTTTTTTTTTTTTTTTGTGTAAATCCGAATCATGAGGTTGCAATGGATGCGATTTTTTACGTTTCCTTTGCAGTTAGTTTGGCACCTAACTCGCCGAATCTGTAAATGGGAAGTTGAGAATGGGAACAAAACTTCTTCGTGCATAGGTGCTATAATTTCTAACATTATATATTGTTCTAGTTCAGGAATCTACTATATATATGTATATAAGGTGCCAGATTTCATTTTGTTGAAATGGCTGCTATGGAATGTTCTTCAACAATGTTATTTGACATATGTTTGTGTTTTATTTTGGCAGGTTTCAATTCCATGGGTAAAGATAAAGAGAGCCAATACAATGCAGAATCACAGAAGGCAACTTTGATTTTTGGTTCTAGGCATTCTTAAATCACCAGAAGAAATGTATTAAACAGTTTGTGATATTGCATGAGAAGTAAAGAATGTAAATGAAAAGTTATGTTGCAAAAGGGAAATTTTATATATAGATTTTTTTTCTTTTTCAAAAGTACTATTTATTGAGTGATAATCCCTAAAAGTTGGGGAATAATACATTATTGCGATATCTCTCTATATATATACTCATATTCTATGATATACATTTTCCAAAAGCCTGAAGTACGCTAGGCGCCAAGACTTCTTGAAATGGAGAATGCAGAGCTCACCTATCAAACCAACTGCAAAACCAGGAGCTATTCCAGCATAAAGCCATAAGAGCTCAAACTCATTATCATCAGTAACTCTCTGCTCCTCTTTTGAAGGTGTATCATCAGAACACCTCTGCTAGCGGCTTACCACAAAGCTCACTGTTTCCTTCATAGATGGATTGGCTATATAATGTATCATAATGGTATATGACCTACCAAATTGTTGAAAATTTAGGAAACTCAGGGCATCTATAGTGGCTAAACTTTGAGTAATAGGTCCAAAATGTCGGTTCCTTGACAAATCTAAGGACTTTAGATGCTTCAAATTCCCAATGTTCTCTAGAATCCTTCCACTTAAGTTATTATCTAACAGGTTCAGACTTAGCAACTGTTTAAGATCCATCAACACATAGGGGACCTCACCCTTTATTTTTCATATATTTGACTTTCTTTTATAGTTAATCTATAAATAATTATATTTTTAACTCAACCTTTGTTATGCATAAGTAATTCCAAACTTACAAAATCCAGATGAGGAAGACGTACAAGATGGTATATCAATTAGTAAACAAGTGGTGAGTAAATATTTGTTTTGAATAGTCGCCAAATTTTATACCATTCCTTATCCTTGTCAATGGACTATTCTTCTAAATTTTATTTATTATTAACAAAAGACATAAATTTTCTTGATTATAATCCAAGGGTTTACATATATTTGAGGGTGGTCCTCTTTTTTAATCTAACGGTGGTTATTTTCTTCTCAATTGGTGCGACTTTTGGGGTGTGAAGAAATTATGCCTGTTTTTTTCTTCCCATCTTCTTGTAGAACTATTTCTGCACCCCTCCTTTCCGTTTTGCAGTCATGGCATGATATGAGAAGAAAATTCTCAATGGTTTTCCTTCCTTGCCTTCAAACCAAATCTCCATTGAACATGCTTCGCATACCTCAGGCTCAGGGTGGTACTTGCTTTCTAATTTTTTTTGGGTTTGGGATCTTTGGTACTATTGATGTGTTGTTATTCATATAAACTTTATCCGTCTTAATTTAGGGAGATTAATAATGTTGTTTTGGAAAACCTTAATTTAGACATTTCATCATTCTTGATTAGAATAACATGTATCAGATTAAGTGTAACATGTATCGAGTTCAACTAAAAGAGTATAATATGTTGAGTTTAAAGTTAACTGTAATGATTTTGGCATAATATGCAGTGCTAGCCCTGGGCATATGCAACCTATGCACATGCAGCAGGGCCTCCTACTTCTAGGGGCCTCATTTTACCTCACATGAGTTTTATTTTTATTTTTTATGTTGTTCCACTAAACTAAATTCAACGCAATAAAATTTGATTAATTTTTGGTACATATTGAAAATGTTGATCTTTAAATTAAGGCCTCACCCTCGAATCTCACCGTGTCATAATTGAAGACGATATATTATTATTATTATGAAATATTTTGTGGATGTCCAGATTCTTCATGTTTCATACGTTACTCACTACATGTCATGAAGAACTTGTAATATATAAACCATCTGTTTCAATTGTCAGCCATTAGTATAATATCAGATAGTTATAATGCTACTTCATAAGTATGCTTATTTAGTAGTGATTCATAAATAGGGTTATTTATTAGTGGCTTTATTATGTAAAGATAGGTTTATGTTAAGCCTATATATATATATGTATCTGAAGTTACAGGAAAGATACGACGAAAAAGGGAAATGAATGAAAGGAAAGAAAAGAGGAAAAGAAGAAAGAAGAAACAAAGAAAAGAACAGGATTTTGTTTCTCACATATTGATTGTCTTCAGTATGATTTATTATCATGGTTGGTGTTATTATACACTAATTTTTATAACAATTATTATATTTTATGAAATTTGTGTTTGAATATTTTTATATTTTAATTGTGACATATAACATTTTTGGGTTCTGCAATATGTTATGAGGCTAAACATATTGGTTTTAATTGCAATAAAAATGAACTTTTGGAAGAAGTTGACATGGACAACTTGATGGATGATTTTGTAAATAAATATATCAAAAATAAATGAAATTTTTTAAGTGAATATTTATATTTTCTTTTTGGTTGAGATTTTTATATTTTAAAAGCATTATTGGTGTGGGAGGTTTGGATTGGTGGTTAATGGGAGAATCTGATAACTTTGAAATCATGAGTTTGAACTTGATACATATTTTAAAAAATAAAAATAAAATGCGTTATTGGTGTGTGTGTGTGTATATATATATATATATACACACTTATGATAATATAAAAGGGTACAATACAATAAATTTAAACCCCTGTTTAACTTAATGGAATAATTTAGGTGCAGAATCCACTAGGGACCTTCATAAAAAAGAAAAAGGACAAAAAGAACAGGGCCCCTAAATGTGTAGGAACGGCCCTGATAATATGTATATCAAGTTAACTGAAGTTGTATCGTTAATCGATTTTAATAATTTGAGCGGCGTGTAAAGGGTTTAGGTGAAGATGTATCGCACTTAAATTAAAAGAACAGTAATTGAAAAATGTGTATCAAACTTTATGTATCAATTATTAAGTTTGGTTGCTGAGATATTTTGTTTAAGTTAAAAGAATAAGAATTGAAAAAAGAAAAGGAAAAGAACAAACATTGAAGAAATGCGTATCGACTTTAACTAATCAAAATCTATTGATTATCGAGTTTAATCTTTGGAAAGACGCATGTTGAGTTTAGCTATGAAGATGTATCATGCTTAAATTAAAAGAACAAGCATTGAAAAATCGTGTATTGAGTTTAACTGTTCGATCTTCAAATTCCATCAGTTCATTTGCCTCTTCTATTTTTTCTCACCTAACATCCTATATCTCTTTGGAATATATTTTGTGGATCTCTTGAGTTTAAATTCAACCAACATTAATTTCAAGTTCGCTAAACTCAACAAATTAGAGGTTCTAGGCGATATGTGATACTTTTGAGGCTACACTGCACTATTACAGTCAACAATTAGTGTCTGATCGAATCACCGGCCGGGGAAAATCAACTTCCCACACTTGTGGACATTTTTTTCGACAAAGCAAATTTAGCTAACAAATGGCTAAATCTGTTCCAACTTTTGTGCATGAAACAAAATTTACAACTAAGGAAAGATCTTAATTAAGCAAAATGGTGTGCCTCAACAATGGCTTTTGCATATGAAACAGGAGGAATTTTCTCCTCCTGTAAGGTGATCTATGCTTCCAATTTTTGAATCCCTTTCTGTTTTGCTAATGTCATGTCCAACCGAACTACTCCCTCTGTTCTGTAAAGAGTGTCCATTAGATATTTACACATAAATTAAGAGAGTGGGAAAAATTCTTTCTTTACCCCTATTAAATTCCCTTGTTTAACTACAAATTTAATGGAAATTTGTGTAATGTGCGTACATTTAGCAAGAGAGTGTAATGAATAGATCAATTAACTTATGGATAAAGTAGGAAAGTTTTTAATTTTTTGCATTGAAGTTTGAAAAGGGACACTTTTTAAAAAACAAGAAAAAATACTTAAGGGACACTCTTTAGAGAACATAGGGAGTACTCTGTTAAACTTAGAAAAATGAGGCTCCGTTTGGACAAGTACTTCAAAAATATTTTTAGTGTTTTAAGAGTATAAAAAACTTTAAAATAGTGTTTGGACAAGAAATTGCAAAATATTTTTAAAAAATAATTTTAAGTAAAATGTTTTTAAAGTACACTTTAAACATGTTTTATAAAATACTTAAATAATTTTAAAGTCATTTTAAGTTAAACTCACGGGTCGGCTTGTCCTGCTCTTGATCCACCCCGAACCCACCCCAACCTCGCCTCTACCCCGCTCCGCCCCGACCCAGGTCCCACCCTCTGTGACCTTGGCTCCGTCCCTAACCCAACATCGGCCCCACCCCCGTTCCAACCTCAACCTCGGCCTCACCCCCGACTCCGGCCCAGCAGCCCTGCACAGGTTTAGACCTTGGCCCCACCTCGACCTCACCCTGGCCCTGACCCTACCCTTGTTCTGATCTCGCCCCCGACCCCAGCCCCGGCCCAACCACTCCTTGTCCCCTAACCCGAACCTCACCCCAACCCCGACCCCAGTCTTGGACCAAACCACGCCCTAACCCCGGACCTGGACTTGGCCACGGCCCCGTACCAGACCACACCCCAACCAGGACCCCGGACCCCGAACCCGACCCCCAACCGGGCCCAGACCCTGACCACGGCCACGCCTTGACCCCGAACATAGACCTGACCCCGGGCTCAGAACCAACCACTCCCCGACCACGGCCCAGGCCCCTACCCCCACCCTGACCCCGAGCCCGGACCAAACCAGTCCCTGGACCCGACCTCGGGCCCCGACCCAACCTCTCCCTGGCCACGGGCCCGGGCCCAACCACTCCCCGGACCCGACCCATCCTCTCCATAGCCCCCACTCAGACCCCGACCACTCCCCGGCCCTAACCCCAACCATGCCCTCACCCCAGCCCCATCCCCGGACCCGACCCCTGGCCCCAGCACGACTCCGTCCCTGACCCCAACCCCGACCCCTGCCCACCCAATAGAAAGAAAAAAATAGTTTATATACCGTAAACATAATTTTTATATAATTTTTCGCATCAAATATAATTTTAAGAAATATATATTTTTCAAATAGTTGACCAAACATTTTTTAAACTATTTTTAACTCAAAAAATATTTTTATAAAATACTTGTCCAAACACATATTTCATTACAAAAAAAACTTCAAAAACATAGTTTATAAAATGTTTTTGAAAAACACTTTTATAAAAATATTTTCGAAGTACTTGTCCAAATAGAGCCTGAATTTGTAGTATTTTTTATGCTTCAAATGGGAGAAAAATCTACTTCTCTGATTTTTTATTATTTTTTTTTTCAGCAGTGAGTATCATGGTTTATCAAATCCCTTACCAAGCTGTGTACAGGTCTTAATCCACTTTTCATTCCACACCTCAATCGATCTAACATTGTTTTTCACTTTTAACTAGTTCTCGTGCTCTCATATATCCATCTTT
The DNA here is from genome assembly GCA_016801395.1 of Leptodermis oblonga. Classification (NCBI taxonomy): domain Eukaryota; kingdom Viridiplantae; phylum Streptophyta; class Magnoliopsida; order Gentianales; family Rubiaceae; genus Leptodermis; species Leptodermis oblonga. Next base: position 54,304 of record VMRK01000060.1, read on the forward strand.
CCAACTAGTCTCTATGTTTTGGTTGAGATTGGAACATATCACAGTTAGGAAAGTATCTTCCTTTTAGCACCCTTGACATTGGGAAATCCGGCTCTTGCGCCAAAAGACCTTCATTAAGAAAGTCGCCAGCTTGTTCGTTAGGCTCGACTAATACATTCCATTTAGCCCAATGAATTTTTCTTTTTGCATTCACATCTTGCCATTTTCTTCTCAATCTGCATGCACACAAAACTAGAGTGTTATAATCAGAGTTGCAGAAGGAAGAAAAACCACATGCTGCCACAGCCTTCTGCCCCGTCGTCATTGCCACCAACATGCTTGGTACCTCGGAGTTTTAGGAAAAACAATAGAAAGAAAACCGCGAGAAAAAATACAAACAAGTATGCAATTTTCCAACAATTTTATTTTAAAATTTATTGGACCCATATAAACCCATATGAGAATTTCATAACAACCCCACATTCTCCCAGCATGGAGCTCGACTGAGACAGTCGTCAAACCCAGATGAATTGTCGATGGAGTTGATGATACAAAAGTGAGGAAATTTTGCTGCCCTTTTGAACCTAGATGAACCCATGGTTGGAAGATCAGTAGTCTTTTAGCGAAAAAATGAGTGACCCAGTTAAACCAAAACTTTGACTAATTGGATGTATGACGGATTTCCAATTGTTTTTCCATACTTTATTCGATGGAAAGTGTGACCTCACCCATGGCGTGGTAGAATCAAATTTGATTTGCTTGAGTTTTGGTCGATCGAAAGCTTCACTTTGGATTTTTCTTACCATGGGCAGAACTTTAAATTGAATCTACGAGTGAAAAGTTGGTGATGATGATGGTGATTGTTTAGGTGGATGCTGCTATGGTGATGGTTATGTTGGCGAGGGTGACGGGGTAGGTGATGCTGAAGGGAAGGAAAAAATTTTGAGGATTGATGTAATCTCCCCGCAAGGGTTTGATCACAAAGCAAAAGTCAGTCGTTCTAAGGGTTGTTAAGATGGTTTTGGTGAAACCTCGACCTGTCAACAATGAACAACGGAACTTGGTACAGATGACCGCGACCTACGAGTGTGTAATGTTGAGAACCTCGTTATAAGCACGCAACAAACAACTTACCAAAAAATTGTTCGATAAGTGTTGAACGCCACAAGACGGAGTCTTGATAAGTTCTATAGTTCAACCAAAAACTAAGAGTTTTATAAAAACTCCCAAAAACATTTCAATTCATCAAAGTCTTCTCCCAAAATAGTTTACAAGGATGCCTTGTTATAGGATTCTAAAATGTATTGAAATGACTCTTAGTAAACTAATAAATTTGACCAAAATCTTGAACTAATCAAGAAATTAAATTATTAAATCTGGTCTCTTGACCTCCCAGCTAACCAAATGCATGAAACAGCTTTTAAATGGCCAAACTGATTGCTTGAGTTGGCCGAGAATGGCTTTAGCCTTTCCTTGAATAAATACCCATGCAGCAATTAATTAGAATCCAGCACTTGAAAAGCTTGATATGATCACAATCAGCCAATCCTTCATCTTCAGCAATTCACTTTGGACTCTTGAATGTTTGACTGAATATTATAATGAGCAAGCTCCTTTAAATTCCAGCAATTAAGTGCTCACAAATTTGCCTTGGGTTTTGGCTTCTTCTTTGGTCAATACATGGCCGAATTCCCAACTTTAACTGTGATAAAGAAATCTGATTTAGTATCCCTTCATTTGCACTTGCATGCACGGCAATTAATATCCAAAATTCAGCAACCCAATTATTTACTCCATGGCTGAACAAATGCAGGTGAATTATATCCCAAAAAGAAATTGCTCCAATTTGTCCTTAAATCTCTAGGCAGGATTGCATCAAGGATGAATCAGTTTGTTGCTGGGAGGCGGAAAAAGGTGGTTTGCGAAAGGCATTTCTCCAAGTCGCCTACATGCAGTGGCGTAGACAGGAATGTCGAGAGAGGGGTTTAGAATGCTAGTAAATTTTTTATTTTGTTTTTGGTCAATAAATAAATGTATTTAAAAATGCGGTAATTTAGGTAATTTTGGCTTATTGGAAGAACTTCTATTAATTTATTTCAAAAAATTTCTTCATATTCTACGTTAATAAACAATTATATCATTCAATCACAATTTACAATTCATATGAAAATAACTCTAATTTAATATATATTTAATCTAAAATTGTAAAATCACTAATGTAAAATTCACATAACAATATCTGATTTAAAATTAAAATTCATGATATATTATCTAATTTCAATTTGTAAAATACTGATTCAGTTTTGAAGTTTAAATGTTAGTTCATGTTCAATTTGAATAGATTATAACTGAAATTAAAAAATTCAAAATCTTTAATTTTTTAATTTCAGTTTTAATCTATTCAAACTCTATTAATAATAATAATAATAATAATAAATAAAATTTCAATTTTAATTCAACTCAAAACCTAAAATTAATACAATAATAATCTATAAACTTAACATATACTTTAACTTATTAAATAAATTTTTTTTTAAAGTTAACCCCTAAAGAGAACTATTTGTGATGTGTGTCTTTATGTTGTTTACTTTTAGTGTTTTCTTGACTAATCTCACAGATAAACACAGATTTTCGTAAGTAAAGTAAAAAGAGAGAAGAGTTACAAAAATATAATAAATAGTAGCCGAATATTCCATAAGTATCTTTGGGTTGAAGAATAAGCCTGGATTAATTTTGGTTTGGGCTGCTTAACCTTTTGGGCTGAATTGATTGTGGACGTTTTAGCTAAACCAATTCAAGCCCATTTTGGAGTTGACTAGAAAAGGCCCAAGGCTGATGTCAGGACTTAAAGCCTGAATTAGTACAAAAGAGTAAGTAACCAGAAAGAATTGTAAAGAGATGAGAAGAGAAGATGAGAAGAGAAGAAATAAAGGGGAAGAAAGGAAGAGTTTTAGATGAGAAAATCAGAATCAATCCCTAATGCCCTCATATGAATTGAACTGTGAATATAAGCTAGCTCCCAATCTACACTATTACATAATTGCCCTCCTAACTATTTAGGGTCATGACAATCCATTTCCCTTAAAACAAGCTTGTCCTCAAGCTTGGTAGATGGAATCCTGAGTCCTCCCTATGATTCTTGCATGATAAACACTGTAAAATCCAGTATTTTTCTGCATTTGTCCAACCCCCTACTGATCCTTAGTACCTCCTTTGAATGTAGTTACTAACTTATCCCAAGATTTTGGAATATAGTTGTCTCCCAAATAGCTAATCAAATTCAGATGCTTCACAGTCCAGAAATGCAGCTCTTCATAGTTTTGATCCACTTCTTTAACTCCATCAACAGAGACATACAACCTTTTGAATATCCTAAAGCCTTTAAAATTATTAGCAGCAACCTTCTCATGCCTTCTCATTGAAGTGTAAGATCTGATTGCAGCTTGCCAATTTGCTATTGACTTCTCAAATTTTGGAATGCACTGCAGCACTTCAACTCCAACCTCATTAACCTCCATCATTTGGACCCATAATTGTACTGCACACAGAAAGAGATTGATGACTCCATCAGCAATTGTCAAGAACATCCTTGAATACCTAGAGATAATACTGGATCCAACTTCAAACACATTTATTGCTCTTCCTCCTGCATTTGGGTCATCAGTCATTTGCTCCACTTTATCAATATATCTGCTCCAGTAACTATATAGGAACAAGACTGTGATTTCTTCCAACGGTTCAAGTCTGAATCTCTCAAGTGCCTCTCTTTTTCCCTTCAGAAATAGAATCCTCAACCAACCTGTGATCAATTTTAATGAAATCCTCCCTTCAGTTGGCACATTATTACACAAATCTCCTGTGTGCTTAATGTTAATCTCTCTCCCATATCCACCATCATAAGGAACAGAGGCAACAAGATTAAAACCCCAAGCATCTTTCATAATATCCAAAGCAAATTCATAATTAATAGAAATCCAAGTGAAAACATTCAACAAGAACTTCAAGCTTTCTACAATGCTTTCTGGTGTCTCATTTGCATTCCCACTCTGCTGAAACCAAAACTTCCTAGAATCAGAAATAAGATCCTTCAAAGTCACCCCAACCACTTTGAAAAGTTTCCCCATATAGACTCTACTCAGTCTCCAAGTTTCTAGGATATCAGGCATGACATCTGACTTGGTAACTGCATCAACAAGCTGAAAAATCTCATCACTCTCAAAAGAAGAACGAAGTACACTGGCTTTGCTTGTAATAAGGACTATAATAGTATTCAGGCTCCTTTGTTTCTTATTAGAAGTGGCAGAAACAACATCGAGAAAACCACAAACATTCTTCAACAACCCATGCAAACGATCTTGCAAAAGAAAGCCAAATTCAACACAATAACAATTCTGTTTATGAGCAACAACACCATTCAGTACCAATTTTGTCACTGAAATAAAGTTAACACCTCTGAACACTGTCGCAACTTTAACCCATTCAAATGCTTCAAAATTTTCAATTAAATCCAAACTTGCAAATCCATAAGAATCAGCATCAAACAGAACAAGGATAATGTTTCTACCAGATGGTGCATTGTCATCTATTTCCAACACACAGCTACGTTTATCACTGCTGATTTCTTCAACTAAAATTTTCACAGGCTCAGCACTTCTATAAGTAATTTTAACACCATCAAATCCAGAAGAATTCTTACTCACCTTAGTTTGAATCACACAATCGACAAAGCCTTCAAGTGAATCAAAAGAGATGAAGGAATTTTCACTTTGGGAAGCCTCAAGAGCCATTGATTCCAGGCACATCAACAGATAGTTAGAAGCAACCCAAACCACATTAACAGCCAGATAGTAATTCCTTTGACTCAATCTATTAAAGCCAGCCAAGCTATTCTCATTTGTTACAAGTAGCAATTCATTGAGGATAGAGAAAAATTGACCACCACCTTTAAATGCAGTAACAATCTTAGCACATGGTTCATGAATATTTTTCTTTAGTTCATCTAGTATAAATTCCAGTACAGAGTCCCATCTTGCAAAGGCACTAAGGAAAACTACATATTCAGAACAGTAATAAGCTTTAGCCGAAACTTGCTCAAGAGTGTCAGTCCCTCCGCTAGAAGCATCGAAAGAAATTGTGTCCGCCTCTTGTTCTTCTTCCGGAATGGCCAATCGTTCAGATACAGGAATCAGTAATTGTTCGGCTTCCGAATCATTTTCTATCACCATAATTTCAAGAGGGTAATCACCTTCACGGTGCCTTCCGTCGGTGCTAAAATTTCTAATCTCTTCTTCTTCCTCCAGAATAATTTCGCCCATAACCTCTTGCTCTTTTGGACCAAGTCATTTTCGTTCTCGATCTCATCGTCTCCGTTGGTTACTTCCTCATCTGTGGTTGTTTCAACTTCATCATCAGTTCGATTGAAGTAGGAAGACCCGTAACCCTCATAATCATTGTTGCCGAAAACCTCCTTTAACCTCTCCGAAAATTTTGCCCAAGAGACTTCTCCATTTCCAACTCCCCACACCTCTAGAAAAGCATTAATCCAAAACTCCGTTCCATTGATGAACAATGGTTTAATGATTTCAAATTTCTTCTCATCTGAGATCGGAAAATCCTTGAAAAACCAGTTAACATCCCAGAGCCACGTATAAGGATACTTCCCACGAAACACCGGTAAATCCATGTCGATCCGCTTCAGAAAAAAGAAAATCAAGTTGCTGAGAATTTGAAGAAATCAACGACGCCGACTGAGCCGAGGAACATCAGCTCTGATACCATGTCAGGACTTAAAGCCTGAATTAGTACAAAAGAGTAAGTAACCAGAAAGAATTGTAAAGAGATGAGAAGAGAAAATGAGAAGAGAAGAAATAAAGGGGAAGAAAGGAAGAGTTTTAGATGAGAAAATCAGAATCAATCCCTAATGCCCTCATATGAATTGAACTGTGAATATAAGCTAGCTCCCAATCTACACTATTACATAATTGCCCTCCTAACTATTTACGGTCATGACAGCTGATTGTTGTAATGAATCCAATTGGAGAATATTTGTGTACAGATAAATGTGTTGGGCTGATGGTGTCTTAAAGGGCTGCAATTTAATCACTTTGGCCCATGAGAGTTAATGAAGAGAAGCCCAAATTCCAATCCAATTTGAGATTGGATTACATTTAATTAAACGTGATGCTGTGCACGTGAATGAAATTCAAACGAAGCAATTGATTTCAATAGCGAGCAAATTTCGTAAGTCCAAGTCACATGCAAAGTCTGATATACATGATTTCCTAGGGCTGCGTCCGTTTCCCAGTATAGCCGCCGCTTGTGGCAATTAAAATCATTTTCCTTCTTTAATTAGGTAGTTTACTTTTTTTACAAGTTAATTAGTTATTTCTA
>VMRK01000384.1:0-58116 GCA_016801395.1 Leptodermis oblonga
CTTGCCTGATACATTTATCAATACCGGGAGGTAGAGAGGTAAAGGCTTGAGTGTTCATATTATACAGGGCGCCACCCTAGAGATACACGGGGTTTGTGTGTAGCTAGGTGGGAAACACTTGGGGGAACAAGGGGGTAAGGTTATTTCTCACTTTTCCTTGTTCTTAGCAGACATGTTTTCGCTTGTTTTTACCAATGTCAAGTGGTAGTGCTCCTAACCCTCTGGGGAACGAGCAAATCTTGGCTACGATTGCGCAACTCTCCGCGCGATTCGCTACACTCACGGAGGAAGTCGCCGAACTCAGGACAGAACGGGATCAGAGGCGCACAGACTCAGACGACGATGTTGCCGCTCCAGGCACCAACGCCGCCGATCAGCCTTTCGCAGGCTTCAGCCAGTGCAAGACAACCGTTCCGCCCTTTGCCGGAGGCACGAATCCAGAGGACTATCTCGACTGGGAGATGAAAATGGAGCGCATTTTTGAACTTCATGCGATCCCGGAACACAAGAAAGTCCAACTTGCAGTGGTCCATTTCACAGACTATGCCCTAATCTGGTGGAATCAACAGGTGGATCAACGCAGAAACACGCGTCCCATGCTCTGCCTCTCTTATGGTTTGATTTGACTACATCTATGCGTAGAACTTTTGTGCCTGATTATTATTTTAGAGAATTGTATAGAAAGTTACATACTCTTGTACAAGGTTCTATGTCTGTAGATGAATATTTTAGAAAGTTAGAGATGGCAAAAATTAGGGCTAATGTACAGGAAGATGAGCCCGCATATATGGCTCGTTTTCTTAATGGTTTGAACAGGGGTATTGCTTTAGCTGTTGAATTGCAGAATGCTACGACTCTGACAGACATGCTGCACAAGGCTTGGGTCATGGAGGAGTATCTGAAGTCCGTTCCACCAATCCGGACACCTACTAGTGCACCACCAGCCTGGCGCAAGAACCCAGCCTACTCTCCACCGGCAAGGAGGCCGATCATGTTTGAGCGCAAAGCCCTAGTCCCTGTTGCCGCCGCCACCTCTTCTTCATCACATCAGAAGACGCCATCAACTCCTAGACAGTCCATCAGCAACGTAACTTGCCACAAGTGTTCAGGCCGTGGCCACTACATGCGTGACTGTCCCAACATCCGGAAGGTATTATTGGGCCAAGATGGTGAGTACATTTTAAAGGACGATGAAGAGGAACCACACGTTGACCCTACACAGGAGTTGACTGACAGCACTCCGTCTGCACCAGTGGAGCAATTCGAGTTCTTTGAAGAAGATCCATCTCAGAACTTGGTTACTCGCACTCTGACTACAGCTGCTGTCCCGGACACGTCCCAGATGACAAACATCTTCCATGCCCGAACCAAGGTAAATGGAAAGTTATGTGTTCTGATTATTGATGGAGGGAGTTGTACTAACGTTGCTAGTGAGTATATGGTTGATAAGCTGCGCCTCCCTGTCATCAATCATCCACGTCCTTATCGGCTTCAATGGCTCGACAGCTCAGACGGCTACAGAGTCACAAAGCAGGTAAGCGTACCATACGCTATCGGTAAGTTCGAATCCACGGTTTTATGTGATGTTCTGCCAATGGAGGCCTGTCACATTCTACTCGGACGACCATGGCTCTTTGACATGAAGGCAACACATGATGGGGTTGCCAACACTTACTCGGTCTGCCAGGAGGGCAAGATCCACACGTTCCTACCCATGCCACCGACTGAAGTGCGATCAGAAGTTGTTCGTATGAAGGAGTCAGTTGCTAAATGGGAAGCTGAAAAGCGCCAAGCGAAGGGTCAGGGGAAAGAACTTGTAAAGGGTAGTAAGGCGAACTCTGATAAGCCTGCTCAGAAAAAAGTTAAGAATAGTTGTTTTGCTACTAAGGGAGAGATAGGTCAAGTGTTAGAAAGCAATGATGATGTACTAATTTTAGTATGTAACGATAATTGCACTAACCCTGATGATATCCCTCGGGATATCCCTATGCAAGCCGTTTCTTTGTTGTAGGAAGGAGACAAACCGAATGAGACAATGGAGTTGCACAGACAGATCAACGAACTTTTGGCTCACGATCTGGACTACTGCAAAGCACTGTTGCCTGTTATCTACACTGCAAAAGAAATGTCAAAGAAGCTTAACGCCCGTGATGGCGATAGGTCTTTTCCCATCGTGTCACCATTCGGGCCTCCTGCTTACAAACCTAATTTGACAGGTAAGAATGATCTACGTTTTGTGTTAATCTTCCTGACTTGTTTTTGTTTGTTTTCAGCGACTTGGATTCGAGGACGAATCCTTTCCAACAGGGAGGGAATGATGAGGATATCCAGGGCTCAAACAACACACATTATGAGTCAAGAATCCACAAAATAAATAGGACGCCAAATAGAAGCAAGCGCCTTGGAACAGAAAGATGGAAATGTTCAAATTGCAACTCTTCTAACCATTCTTGAAGAAGAGGCGCAACTCAACAATCCACATTAAAGAAGAAGGCTATTTCTTGAAGTTCTTAAAGATGCCGGAAGGTTCTTAGATTTAAAAGAAACAATTCATGAAATTCCTTACACATTGGGCCGACCCAAACTCATGGAGTCCACTCCACAAAATTCGGCCAGCCAAAGCCGAAGCACCAAGGAAGCCCAAGGAAGAGTAAATATAAAATTAAGTTAGTAGGGTTCTTTTAAATAACTAGGGTTACAAGTTAAGGGTAGGGTTCCTTTAAGTCGCTAGGGTTAAAAGTTAAGTGTAGTGGGTTCTTTTTACTCTTTTAGTTAGTTTCCAAAAAGGGTTCCTTCTTGATCTCCTTTTTGGGAGTAGGAATTTTATTCTTTCCTTATTTTTAGATTGCAAATTCGGCTACCACTTGTTAAGGGTAAAACCGAATTGCCTTTTCTTTTCTTACGAAATTCTACTTCTTTCCGGGTTTGGTAAAGGAAATTAACCTCTTGGTTAATTTCCAATTCTAATTCTTTTCCTTGTTAATTTCTTTCACTTTTTCGGCTGCCTTAAGCCTATAAATAGGCAGCCACCCCTTCAATAATATTCAGAGTATTCAGATCATAAAACTTAGTGTTTGAGTACCCTCCTTTTATTGCTTTATGTATTTGCATGTTGTAGTTTACATAATTGCATGAAACTTAGCTAATTAGGTTCTTGCTCTACCTAATTATTCGCATGTTTCAATATCTGTTTTTACACTTGGTTCGACTATAAAACAAACTAGCTAGGTTAGCTTTTCCTTGTTTCTCTTAGCCGAAAGTAAGTTAGAGAATTCTAAGAGCTCGCCGCTTAATCACAAGGTCCTTGGCAACATTATCCGCATGTGTACAACCGTCCACATCACAAAGGATTGCTACAAAGAAGGAAACTAAAAATCGAAGAGTAAGCAACTGATGATTCCAACAAGCTATAATTAAGTGGAGATACAAAATGGAGTTTAGAAGAAGGAATGCAATGCACACTGATGATTCCTGAACTAGATGCATTGTGTGGTAACTTAAGTTTGCCTTTCTTCATTGCTTAATGCTAGCAAAAGAGGAAAAAATCTAAATAGAACAAGGACAATCAAATCCACAGTAGGCCAGAGAAAACAGCAGAGCTTCCAATCGAGGATTAGATCAAAAAGCTGCGGGAAGACCTTGATGGATTGAGACTCAATTTTTGGAAAACCCTTTTCCCTTTCTTTTCAAATAACCGTGCAGCCATGCAAGACTAAAAAGCCAACCTACGATCAGTAACCTTCTGCAGTAAGAATAAAGAATCTTTAACAGAAGAATGACTATGGAGGACAAAATTGGTCAGATGGTTCAGATTGAAGGAGGTGTGGCTACATGAATCTACATATTCTGCCTACACTTGTGCATTAATGAATATTATTCACACTGCCTTTTTCTGTTTGCCTGCCTAATTGTTTGTATGCAGAGTGGAAATGAATAATGAAAAGCCACAGTAAAACTTTTAAGACGTTACAATAAAGCTATAATAATCAAGAGCTAGAAAAACCTGCTGTGGATTTTATTTTTCTTTTCATTTTCTCGAAAATAGCCTCAAAAACTACAAAAGTGACAGCAACAATTATCCCTCCAAAAACTCTAAACAAGCAGGGATGCACCAAAGTAAAGCACAAAACATTCCACACGTGCCTGTTATTGATTTAAAAAATAAGTAAAATGTAAATGTTTTAGCAAAACGAACACAGACATGAGGACTCTTGAACCTAATAAAATTTCGAACATCCAAAAGGTAAACAAAGAAGGCATAACTTCTACAGATATTTTAATATGGGCAGAGATAAAAAAGCAAGATCCACCATTTGATACTCATAAAATCTTAGCAAAATTACACTATGTTTCCTTACCAGACACTATGTTCCTATATTCCTTTATGAGATAAGCTCTGAAAAATATCCCGTGCGCTATCAAGTTGCCCACTTTTACATAAACCATCAATAATGATAGTATGCATAGCTATATGAAGCTCCACTCCATAACTTTCCATCTTCTGCAATAACTGCACAGCTTCATTGACATGTCCATTATTGCAAAGACCATCCAACACTACACAATAGGTGTAAAAATTAGGTTTTACAGCACCGAGTTGCATCTTGCTAAATATTTCTTTTGCAGTATCACACCTCCCGAATTGAAACAATCCCTTTAAGAGGAAGTATCAATTCCAGGATTAAGTCCCTTACTCAAAATGTTTTGGAAGAGTTGCATGGCCTCCTCAAATTTCCTTTCCTTAAAATAGGCATGCATCAAAGTATTGTAGCAGATAATGTTAGGAGCAAGCCCACCAGCAACCATGGCATCAAAAACTCTTCTTGCTTCATCTACTTGGCCCTGCAAACAGTATCCCTCCATCAGTGTACCATATGTGACTATGGTAGGCTTCTCACCCCTTTGAATCATGGTCTCCAAGACATCATTTGCATCTTTCATCAATCCTTCCTTGGATAGTGAATATATTAAGATGCTGTAGGATCTAATGTCAGGCACATGTTCACCAGCTACCATGGCATCAAAAAACTCTTCTTGCTTCATCTTTTTGGCCCTGCAAACAGTATCCATTCATCAGTGTATTATACATGACTATTGTAGGCTTCTCACCTCTCTGAACCATGGTCTCAAAAACATCATTTGCCTCTTTCATGAATCCTTCCTTGGATAGTGAATCTATTAAGATGTAAGTAAACACACTTGGAGCAATATTCAAACCAATCATCTCAGTCCACAATCTTTTGATCTCATTCCATTTGCCTAAATTACAGAAACCTCGGATCAAGCAAGTGTAAGTGACCACATTTGAAGCAATGCCCTTCTCAGTCATCTCATGCAAGAGAGCAAGAGCTTGATCCATCATCATATCTTTGCAAAGAGCATCAATAATGGCGGTATACATGATGGTAGTAGGTTTGGTATCTCCAGTTTCCATGAGTCTGAGGAATTCTATAGCTCTTTTGGTGTTCCCGGCTTTAGACAGCCCATCTATCACAATCCCAATCATCACCTCATCAGGTTGACACAAATTTTCATATATCAACTTCCTAAACAATTCTTGTGCCTCAAGAACCCAGTACCCTAAGTAAAGTATTAAAGGTGATGGTATCGGGCACAAGATCACACTTGAAGAAGGCTCCTAGTACAGAGAACCCCAAATCCACTCGTCCCTCCCGGCAATAACAGTTAATGACTATACTCATGGTGCACTCATTAACTGGGAGGCCCTTAACACACATATTTCTGTAAAGAGAAATGGCAACAGAGTAATGTTTCATCTTAACCACACACATAAGAAGTCGAGTGAAGTCAATCACACCAGGGAGAGGCCTCGTGCGAACCATCTCCTTGTAGAAACTCGAGCATCATCAAGATTGTGGATTTTACTTATGTCATTCTTCAACCAGCCAAACCCAGATTTATGAGGTTTTGTGTGAGAAGTCTTATCAGCAGTAATCACGGCAGAAGAATGAGAGCAAAATGGGGAACTGGGTGATAGATTTGAAGGATGAGAATGATGTCTAAGAGCTCTTCCATGTGCAGCACCAAAATTAGCCAGGATAGATGACAAAGATAATGATAATGATTTACCAATGTGAGCCATTGTAGTGGAAGATAAAGCTCTTCCTTTTCTCATTGTAGATAAAAACCACACAACAAACGAAATAATTCTCCTTCCAAGTTCTGAAACTGAAACTGAGGTGCCCCTAAAAAAACATAGTCTGGCCTACTTCTGAAACAGGACACAACATTCCTGTCCATAAGCTTTTGATTCAGTTCAAGATTTAGGGTATTGAAGATGATCAAACAAATCCAATCACAAAAGGCAGAAGCAAATTAATTACTCTAAAATGGTTAGCATAGTCATCTCTAAAACTTGCATAATCCCAGAATTCCTGATCAACATTTTAGCAGAAAACCAACCCTCCAAATCTATAATTCATATTTACAACCACAGCTAAGAATCACAAATCAATGAAGGACTGATCACAAAATAGAAAGAAGGTTGAAGGTTAACACTGACCTTTTCCACTGCATTTGGTGCAGGAAAATAACAATGCGGTCGGTAAATCTCGAAACATAAAGCTCCAGGGCTAAATGAAGATTGCTCCTTCCTCCATTAAACCCATTCAAATTTCAGCTGAAATTCGATCAGATGATGCTCCAGTCCAGCAACGAAGGAATGTTGTGGGTCGCCAGAATTATGTCGGACGGTCGTCGGAGGTGAGGCTGGGGATTTTATAGGTAACCCCTCTTGATTTGTTAAAATTAGTGAATGAACCTTATAAATTCATAAAATCCTAAACAAACTCTCGAGTTTTACCCAAATTGTCGTATAGCAATTGAAATTTTCGATACCATATTTTAGAAAATGGTTGTTAAACTTGTATTCTTAACTGGAATCGTTTTAGGCTTAGAATTGTATAGTAGAATCGAAAAATAGCTTAACATTGTATAATTAATTTTAAAATGTTATAAAATTACTAAAACTAATATCAATATAAGACTAAAAGTATAAGAATATAGAGTAATGATAAATTCAACAACAAATCATAACTTTTTGATAGCAACTCATGTGACATGCATTTATTGGACAATTATGTAATATTAATATAAATGTAACCAATGAATGCATGACACATGAGTTGCAATAAAAAAGTTGCTATAATTTGTTGTCGAATCTATCATTACTCAAGAATATAATATGGAGACAAAGACAAAATAGTAGAACGCAAAGTAGTGACAAGATTTTTCTCCTTTTTCTTGATCCTTTCATTTCCTCGCTTAATCATCTATAAATAGGTTTAAGAATTGTTTCATATCATGAATTACAAGACAACTGAAAAGTCCTACACTAAATAATTACATGAGTGAATTAAAGGGGTAATGTGGTAGTGGAAAAGGTAGGAAAATGTAGAGGGACATTCATTAATAAGTATATTCATAACAAAAAATTGATTATAAATGACATACGTATACAAATTGAAATATACGCTACTAATAATCATTTAAATTTAATTATAAAAGTTAAATGTGCATGTTTGGAATAAATATTGGTAGAATTATTACGATTAATATTTGAAAATAAAATATATTAATTAATATTTGCAATATGTTTGACTATATTATCAATTAATTGTGAGGAATTATAATTTAATAGGAACACACATATTTTAGAGGGAAAAAAAAGAGCAATTGACCCTAAAAATAAATGAAAACTTAAAAGTTAAAAGAAAAATATTTGAAAATGTGCCGACAAAGGGTTTTGGAAAATTAGTAGTTCAATAGAAAATCATAACTTTTAAAGAAAACAAATGTTATTTTACTCAAAAAAAAAAAGAAAAAAAAGAAGAAGTATTGTAATAGAAACCCACAAGTTTTAAAAGGGAAACAATAAATATAAACATTTAAACATCTAATGTTACAAATGAGTAACCTTAGCCTAGTGATAATTCAAGTAGTGTCAATTCCTTCAAAGGACTAGGGTTTGAATCTTGTTGAAGGATTTATTCAAGTTTCTTTCCTACTGTTTCAAATCTTCAAGTCCCACATCGGTTGAATAGAGAGTTGGTTTTAGAAAACTCCTTTATAAATGGAGAAGGGAGAGGCAATGCGGTTCATATATAAGCAATTTTTTAGGCTAAAGGGCTTGAATTGAGCTATTAATTTTTTGGCCCAGGCTCTCCAAATTGAAGCCTATAACAATTTTTTTGGACTCGGCTTCGACTCGTATGAGTCTAGCGAGTCTGGCCGATCCCAATCATGTTGGGATTGATTTTGTCCACCCGGCTCTTAAACTCGAGTTAAGTAATGAGTTTAATAACAATGTTTCAGACTAATAACATTTACAGTATATAATTGAAAATTTACGCATGTACAAATTAGTATTCATTTACAAAGAATAAATTAAAATTAAAGTTTCTTCAAAGGGCAAAAGTGCAAATTTGTTCTTGATCTTTTTTTTTTTCCTTCCAAAAACACCGTTAATGTTTTTTGTGGTACAAGGAGGGAAGGAGACACTGACAGAAGAGGTGAAGAGTGAGAGGAGACGATAGAGGGAAGGAGCAATACCAGTTGAATTCTTGTGGGGGTAAAACTTTTAAGTGGTTATATGGGAGATGGAAAGATAAATAGTTTAAAAAATAGTGGCTATTTTAGGAAAATGATAAAAAAATATTTGATCTGGCTACTACTTTTCGCTCATGTAATAACAGCAATCATATAATAATTTCAGAACTTAATTATGTAAAATATTTTGTGCCTATTTCCAAACGTGGACCGAACCAATGTTTGAATCTCATCTTGCATTTTAAAATAATTTATTAACATTCTCACTAAACCTTTTTACATTTTAACAAACTTTTTTATATTTTCAATAACTTTTTTACATTATCATATTTTAAAATCACAATTCAAACCAAGGTTTAAATCAAACCATGATACAAAATGGGTTCAAATTAATAATGGCTGATGATTGCTTCCTGAATTCCCACGACGGTAACCCTGACGATGTATCCTTGATGAGATCATTTCGAGCAGGGTAGTGGATGAAGCGACCATGGGCACCATCTCGGCGCCCCGCACGTACACAGACCAAAAGTCATAAACCGCAGTGAGGAAGGAACAACCTAGGATCCATACTAGAACATGTCTAACGTTGCCAGTAATTCTTGAATCCATAGTTTCAGTTTCGGACATCGGTTCCAGCATGCCCAGTGATACAGCATAAGTAAAAGCCATGGATAATACTGATATAAACATGAGCCCCACCAAAATTGGGGCTAAAACCTTCTTGGGGACGTTGCTCCCACGAATGATCAACAGGATTATGCTAAGCGATGCAATGAAAGATGTTGTATTAGCCTGGATTATTGCCCAGTAATATTCGGAATAAAGCTGGGCGATAACGGGTACTATTGCTCGGGCCGGGTTTGGGTTTGAGTTCGAATTCGAGTTTAACCTGATTTGGAAAGTCATCGTTGCCATCAGTGTGGCCACAACTAGGATCGAATTTCTCCTCTTTTCGTACCATTCCCTGGCCGTCGTATCCCAGTCAACGATCTCAGGGCCTCTTAATCCGTTAGCCCTTCGAAAAGAGGTTTTAATTTCGGGCTCAATATTGTTACCAAGAAGGTCTAATGCGGATTCCCCATTTGCGTTAGTTTTGTTCACCTCCAATACTCCTCCTCCACCTCCTGATGAGCTACTACATTGTTCCTCCAGCAAGTATATAAGCATCTGCAGATCGAGTTCACTGAAATTTCCTTAACATTAATTCAATCAAAATTCAAGAACATATTTACCTAAAAGTTAGAAGGAAAAATATATATATTGTGAAACAAGGTCAAAATCATATTCTAACTTTGTTGGACTTAATTAATTGAGATCATATTTTCTATCTATCTTATCTCTTCTCTTTGTCTTTCATCTTACAATGTATAATATGATCCACTTATCAAATCATGAAGCCCACTTCCTTATTGTGAAAATAACAGGAAAGACGAAAGTAGGATATACATAAGATCTCATGGGTAATTAAAAAGCCTAAAATACGTTAATATTATTCCAACAACAACACAACATTAACCCATAATACTAATTAAAAGATATCGATCCCTCCTTCTTTTCTATTAGAAAACTTCGATTTTGAAAATGTGTACAACTTTTTATAAGTTGCAAAGTACGTACAATATCTAAAATAAGTAATAATTTGTCATTATTTTTTCTACCAATGGAATAAAAAACATTTTTGAAACCGAACTCTTCTAATATAACCAATTAATGGAATAGAAAATATGACTAACATGAACTACTCGATCATAATTAACCATATTAGATGAGAAAATCAAGAAACTTGCACCTGTTTTTGTTGATAGTAGGTGGCCCTGTGAAGTATAGTCATGCCTTCCTCATCCACGGCGTTCACAAAACGAGCGTCTTTGAACTTTCCAAGAAGAAACTTCAAGGCCTCAAGCTGATTATACTTAACGCACAGATGCAGAATGTTTCCTCCTCCTTCCACCTTCTCCAAAGCCGCTGCTGCAACATTTGCAGTTGAAATAAGCACTTCCAAGACCTCCACTCTTCCACACATGGCGGCGAGATGAAATGGGTTTCGGCCATCGCCGTCGCGAGCCAAGCACATGTAGGAAGAAGAATCGTATCCCAGAATGGCTTTAACAAATTTCGCGTGGCCGAGCATGGCTGCTATGTGCAGAGGTGTTTTGGAATTCGAAGAGACGTTGACTTTATGGAGAAGTTTTGAATCTTTCCGGAGTAAATCATGGAGTGTCGGAACATCATCGTTGACTGCGGCATCATACAGCTTGTCTTCCATTTCTGATCTCTTTCCGATCCTTAATCCGGCCTCCATCTCAGAGATCGATCTCACACCGGCCGGCAACACCAGAGTGGAATGGAATTACTATAGTTTTGGACATTTGAGGAATTTAAATAGAAGCAGTCCAAACGGATAAAATTAAACTATTGTATTTTTTGTTTTTATGATTCCTTTTTGGATTTGAATGTACACACCAAACCAAAGTTTCTCCTTTACATTTCAAAGTTAAATAATACTTTATCTGTCACATTCAAAGGTTAAAAATACAAATGCGAATTGTCGCTGATCATTCGACGAAAGTCTCCAACGAACCGAATCTTTGTATGGATAGAATTGAGAATGAATACGAACATTCACGAATAAGTTCTAGATCGTCTCGATAATAATTAAACACAAACATAATTTTTAGGTTCGACTACTAAATGAACAAGAGGTTAACGTTTGTGAACATGCATGATCGATTAAAATAATAACTATATAATATAAATAAAATAAGTATATACAACATTAAACTGTTAAACAATATTACAAATAATTCAAAATTCATATACATTTTATATGTACATAAATATGAATATATGACTTATTTAATTTATATGTTTATGTAAGTTGATACAATGCATTAAATTACTTAAACATTCCAATTATAGGTAAGTTAATTACGAGATAGAGAACATATACAAATGTTCACATATAATTTTAAGCTTGACTCAATTAATAAATAAATAAAGAAAAATAATTTTTTTTAACTCGATTAATAACTGAACACTTGAAAAGCCAACTCGGTTCAGCTCAATATCACCCTCAAAATTCATAAAACTCTCAGTTATTTATTGATAAATGAACAACAGAAAAGAAATAGAGAAGAGGGTGGCGGCTACTCTGTGAGTAAAGCCACTTACTAATTATTACACGTCATGTACTGGACATCACCCACCACACGTCACAAATTGCCAGCTATCTTCCAGTTTTATGAATTTTCTTTTCTAAAATGAATGATACCTTACGCTACAATTAAAAACGCTAATATTATGCCCTCATATTCGAATAGAATAATTTTACTTGCAAAATATCTTTGATTTCAATAAAAAAGTATATTTTTAAATTTTTTTCACTTTTCTTACTTTTACTAATAAAATTATGTATAATCCATAATTAATCTATACTTAATAAATAAGAATATAAACTTAATAAGTAATGTCATATTAATTAGTTTAGGTATTATATTTTGACACTTATAATAAATTGTACATTAATCAAAGTAGATTTTTTAATGGAACGGGAGAATACAGTATTAGATACTACTTCGAAGTCCGAAAGCCTAACATTTATAGTAATTGTTTATAGGCTTAATCACTATTTATCCCCCGTATTATTAGTTTTTGACTATTTGCCCCTTCTCACTCGTATTTTTTAAAGTTAACTGGTTGCCCCCCATTTTTCTAAAATTAATTATTTGTTTCCCTCTTACCAGTCAAATCATATAAAATTTTAAAAAGACAAAAATACTCTCTTAAAATGCTGACATCACACTCTCAGATTTAAATAAAAAATTTCAGATGAATATATCACCAAACATTCAGAAAAATGCGAAAAAACATCTAGAGATAATTTTTTCTCTCAGAAAAACGCTCTGCTCCGAAGTAAATATAAGGGGAATAGTCAAATGCCAATAACACATAGAGTAACTGGAGTAAATATAGGAGGGAACAGTCAACTGCCAATAGCACATGGAGTAAATAGTTATTAACCCTTGTTTATAAGATGAATACTGACAGCACAAAAGTTGGGAGACCTGAGCCGGAAGCCTCACTGAAAAACTGAGGGGGTGAAATTTTTGTCAGGGCAAATCATTTAGGTGTTATTAATTTTTATTTATTTATCATAAATTACTTTAAATTCCTATATATGTGACATGCATATATGATCTGTTAAACTATTCAATGTTGTTAATTTTGGCCACGACTAAAACCATCTCAAATTTTCAAGCATTGAATTTAGGACTAAAAAATTATTGTTCTAAACTCAACTAATTACTACGTACATCACTCACAATGGAAGAGTTCACTCACAATGGAAGAGTTGAAGGTACAATATTTAAAATAAATAATTTTTCATAATTTCTTTTACTCGTGTCCTTACTAGGGGTGAGCAATCAGCATTACCCGGCCCGAACTGACCCAGTCAGGTCCGGATCAGATTGTGAACCGACCCAGTTTTCTGGGTCGGGTCGGGTCTCCGGTCAGGTTTTCGGGTTAGTTTTTTTTTTTTTTTTTTTTTTGGTGTTTTTTCCCTACAAATTGTACTTCCTAAATGTATGGACAGAACACAAAAATATTCACATTAAATTTGTCTTATTTTTATAACAAAATCATATTGCACAACAAGTTTTATTATTTGCATTTTATATTTATAATATTAACTATTATAAATTAATCAGTAATGAATTTTCACATTAACATTAATAAGTCGACTTCATTTGCCCTGTATTCAACTTGTATTGTCCTTGTAATCAAGATATGCAATTTTTGGAGTAATGATTGATATTCTCTATAAACAAGAAATAAGAACTCAACCAAAGGTAATGAAACAATGCAGGTTTCAACTTTCAAGACAGCCAATAAAATCCCCAAAATAGCACAGAAGAATCCATATGATATAGTAATACTAGTAGCTAATAGTTCAATAACATGGAGAAATAGGCCTTTCAATGACAAATCTAAGCAGGTAGAAAGAAACTAAAATGCCAGTAATACTCCTCCTGGGGACACCAAAAGAGAGAAGCCTCCAGCAACAACAAAGAATGCTGCTAATCAGGCATCATTTCTCAGGCATTTGTTCTTTTTTGCCTCATTTGTGGTGATGATATACTTTAGAGCATACCATAATATGCTAAACTCTTACCGTTGAGTTGAGATCTTTGAGTAAAGTTTTGATATGTTGCACGTATTGGATGCAAAGTAAAAAAAGAAAAGAGTGACTCTTCCATTGAGATAGAGGGAAAAATCTCTGCTTATTTAGAGAGACAAAATATGTGACTGTGAGAGGAAAAAAACTTTTATTAAAGAAGACTTACGAAAAGAAACAAAATAGAAAATAGTATAAAAGAAAAATGTTTCTCACATTCTTAGTACTTTTCCATCTTTTTGGACTCAACAGCTCATCATACATTTATTAATTAATTCTCCTGATTGAGATAGTTGCATTATTGACTTTGGAATAATAACTTTACCCTTTCAAATGGTTGAGTTGAGAGTCCAAAAATTAACAATTTTAAATAGATAATTTTTTCAAATGAATATATATATAGGAATTAGAAGTAATTTATGATAAAATTCTAATAATAATTTGAGTTTTTTTTTCTTCTAAAATAAACTTTTCTTGAAATAATATTTGCCAAACTAACATAAATATTCCCTAAATACTCTATTATTTGCCATGTGACCCATGTCAACTTGGCATATAGCTTCCCTAATATAATTGATTGAGGAAAGAGTCGCCTATTGTATCTAATTTTGGAATTTAATGAAAATGAGTTATTCTCTTTCTTTCTCCGTTTCGGTTCAGGATTTTCTATTACACTCCCTGTTACACGTTTTAATAAATTATATTAAATATTATTTTTAAATTAATTTTTTTTACCCATGTTATTCATTGGCATTCTACATAATTTTAATATAATTTATTTTAAAAAATTTACATTAATTTTGTATTTTAATTTAATTTTATAGTATTTTTTGTTTTTTTAATATCAATAAATTAAAATAAATATACCTACACTAAAATGGATGAACCCTTAGTCGAAATATTTATTATAATGCTAATTAATATCATTGGTGAAAAGATTAAAAAAAAAAATAATATTTACGTTGAGTTATTAAAATGTGTAAAATGTAGTATAACAGATGATCAGAACCGTCAGTTTCTCTTATCCAATTCTTCTCTTTCTTGCCAGGACGACCACGGATGCCCTGAGAGAAACCAAGTCTCTCATCACTCTAGCAATATTCAAATATTCATCCGCGATTCTGGTTGAACCCTTGCTATGTCGAAAAAATATCGCTGCCAGCAAAATTTGGCTTTCTTCAAATGTCAGATCCTTGAATGTGTAACTAATTTTCCAGGATATAGAAGAGAATTAAACTGTTGAAGGATAAATTACAGGAAATAATTCAATTTGCAAATATGACATGTTAAAGAGCCTCGTCCTTAATTCCATTGCCATGAAAGGTTGAAAGCAAAGCTTGAGCATGTATGGAAAACCCCAATATGCAAACCATCAAGGCAGGATTCAAAGTGTACGTTTACAAAACAAAACAAAACAACACAACACATTCACTAGCGGAGCCAGATTTTTTATTTAGAGGGGGCAAATCCACAATGACGCAAACATATTCAAATAAATATGAAAAAAAAAATCTCACATGCCACACAAATTCTTAAAATTGTAGTAATGTTAGTTTAAAAATATATATTGGCTGGGGCACTACACACACAATATTTACTATAAGTACTTAGGGTGATGTCAGTGGGGGCCCGGGCCCAGGGGCCCCCACCCTAACTCCGCCTATGGACACATTATGCGTCTAAATTTCCATGTAAAAATGTTTTAAGAAATAATATACATCTCAATTAATTTTATCACTTTTTCATAGCGAATGAAATGTCATATATTTGTTAGTTACACATTTATAAAATAATTATTAATATTACATTATTAAAAGCCGACTAATTGGATCTAGGCAATAAAACTATGATTTATTTACTGAGAAATGATAACGAGGAGAAAAAGGAGAAAAAAAAAAAAAAAAAAAGTGGCTGCTAGGCTTCGAAGCTGGAGAGAGTCTAACCACCAATTGGTAATTAAAATATGTATATATGAAAAAACTTACTATTATTACACGTCATGTACTAGACATCACCCACCACACGTCACAACTTGCCAACTATTTTCCAGTTTTATGAATTTTCTTTTTCTAAAAAGAATGATCATACCCTACGGAGTATTAAAAACTTTATAATTATACAGTAATTGAAGTATTTTTAGAATAATTTATTATAATAGTTCACTTTGAAAAATAATTTTTATTTTAGTAGAATTATTTACTTTTAAATTTTTTACTCTTCTTACCCTTATTAATATAATTATGTGTGTTCATAATTAGTTCATTGTTAAAAACTAAAGCTATTAATAGAACAAATGATATCAAATTAGCTATTTAATTATTGTACGTTAATAATAAGTTACACATTTTTCGAAGTGAACTCACATAATGAAACGGGGCAAAAAGTAATAGTTACTTGAAATAGATGATAATAGATGCTACAGATTTCGGAAAACTGCAAGAGATCATTTGTAGTTTTTTAAACCATAGACGGGTCATTCGAAAGTTTCCAAATAACAGGGATTATGCATAATTAACCCTATTATTTATTACATAAATTTATAGTAATTGTTTATAAGACGAAATTTGCCAGCTCAAAAGTTGGGAGACCTGCCCCGAAAGCCTCACTGAAAATAAAAATTTTAGTTAGGGAAAATCATTTAGGTGGTTGTAAAGTTTTTATCATAAATTACTTTTAATTCCTATGCATGGAACATATATATGATCTGTCAAACGGGGACAAAATATCTAAACTATGAGACACAATGAAAAATCTCATTAAGGCAAGAAGTATGAAAAGAAACCAAATAGGAAAAATGTTTCTCACATAGCTGTACGATATGAAAGCAATATACATGCAAATAATATAAAGAGATTAACGCACAACGAAATATAATTTTTTTGTAATAATGAACAACAAACAAACTTGCACTCACTCAATCTTATGGGCGGTGTACCTAAGCCGAAACTTGGTTGAGAAATAGCCAAAAGACTTTTTAGTTATCGTCGAGGTATTTGTGTAATTAAATATAATTTTTCCCTATCAATCTCTGTGATTACAATGGTCATCCAATACCTCTATTTATAGGTGATGTGCATAAAATTGAATCTTCTTTGGGCCAGGCCTAATCGACGAAAGCAAAGATAAATAGTAAGGAGAAAAAAATATATAAAGGGTCCAAAACGAAACTTAGATCGGACAGTTCCTTAAAACCGAGCAGAAGGAGCGGGCTTAGGTTAGTAAAACAAATTAGGTCGGACTTACCGGTCTCCCCTATCTACACCATAACCAAGCTTAGAGAATTAGATCGGAACAAGATATGCCTCTGACACAGTAGGTAAGAAATCATTATAGGATTATGTATATATTTTGAATATATGCAGGGATTGCCCATACCTTTGATGGGAAAGAAGCCATAAAAGCGGGCCATGATGGCAGAAAACTTGCACATCATGGTAAAAAGAGAGGAGCAGGTAAAGTGCAAATTATGACGGCTCAACGGGCATGACCGAGTCTTGATATAAATACTAAGTCCTCAGACTTAGTGATCTACGCAACTGTTTACATTTTGAGATCTTGGTGAATACTGTTTATCTTCTTCAACCTCTCTAACTTGACCGTCGGAGTTATACCGGGGGGAAAGCCCCGCATTTCTCTTACTAATTTACATTTTTCACCGGAATATTCCACAATCTACAGTTTCCTCTCCTACTGCATTAACCCGAGCCATCCAGCCCGGTTTCCAGCTTTACTTCCTTTCTCTTTGGTTAGCTGCTACAAGATTGGACCTTGCTGTTCAAGAATTCGCATTGGGCCACAAGAAGCATCCATTGACGGACGTTTTGCATCACATCAATAGGTTAAACTACCCTTGAATCCTATCATTAATCTAATTCAGAACTATTTAATAAAATAACTAAGTTTTTCAAAACAAACATTAAACCAAATAGGAAACAGACAAATAACAAATCCTACTACAAACATAATTACCTAATTAATTAATACAAATTTGGTTTAATTAATTCCAACATAGCCTCTTTTAAACCAAACTTGGATCAAAACAGCTCCAATACCATCACGATCTTGAATCTCCATTGAAATCTCCATTGCTGTGTAGACAACGTGCAACACCAACTTGTAGTAGGTTTTCAGCTCTACTTTCAAACTTTTCGTATAAACACATTTGTATGTGCCATGGATCTTCTATGAAAACTCATCTTTATCGAAACAAGTCTTCTTGTCAACCTTGTAATCAACTTTGCGTTCAATAACAACCTCGCAAATTTGAGGTATTTCTTTCAAATTTGATTTGAATACAAACTTGTATTTTGAGCACATCTTGTCAAATTTTCTAACTTGATCAAAGAATTCACTGATATCTACCCAATCATCTTTAGAACAAAGCTTTCTGTCGACATTGAAAAATTGTTTCAAAATAATCCCGAACCCAAATTCCAACAATATTTGGGCTGTTTTCATATAACATGTTAGATTTACACACATTAGTAGGGGTAATAAATGACAAAATAAGTGTTAAATCACTTGCCATTCCTTAATTTAGTTTGAAATAACTCACGTGTTAGCTGAAAATAGCTCAATTATTGTCAGAATTTGAGATCGGGACCATTTAAAAATAATTTTTAAAGCTAAGAGACAAAAATGAAATAACTTAAAATTAAAATATTGAAAACCAATATCTCAATTTAAGAAACCAGTAAGTGATTTAAAAAACTTCCCAATTGAAGTGATTTAATCTTACTTTTCATTCAATTAGATTGAACCATTCATTGTAAAAGTAGTTTATCTCAAACTATCAGAATGCATGAATTCTTACTCAATCATAGGTATTTTTTTCTCCTAAGAATTTATAAAATTCATCTTGTAAATTATTTCTTTCATCAAAAGAAAAAGATTTAAAAAATCATTTTCTAAATACTTCCCATCTGGGCAATAAGAATTCATTGCTTATTTTTTCTCCAGCCTTAGATCCCTTGCTAAAATCTATCTTCGGTTTATTATTCATATTGAAAAATTCATTTCTGATTCGGTTATTTCCGGCTCTTTTCTATCAGAAATATCATGAACTATATTATTCTTTTTCTTATATAATAAATCAACATGAGGTTTTTCTCCTTACTGGCAAGAATATAATCAGCAATATAATTTCTATCAACATGATGTTAAGTAGAAGGATCATGACGGTCCATTCCATCACGTAATAATTCTTCAGATATTAAAGCATTATGATGGTTATTCCATCACTGGAATTTAAATGACTATTATTTAAAGCAGTATGAAATGAATTCAAAGAACTATAATAATTACTTGAATTAGGATGATGTTTATTCACATCACCAATGTTAGAAATAGAATGTCTATTAGACATAGGAAAATTATCCTCAAAAGGAGAAATGAATGATCTTACAGAAGAAGATCTGGATATTCCATGAGTATTACTCATCTGAACATAAACATCTCCATCTATAGTCTGGATTATATTAGAAATCTGATATTCATTTCTGGGTGCAATATGAGCAACCTTGGTCATTTTCCAATGCTGGGGAATAGGAATTTCTTCTTGGGATTCCCCTGCAAGGCAATGTCCTTGGCCTGACATTGAAACCTCTGATTTTGAATCTTCTAGGTTCTGGGATAGATCTTTTTTCAAAAGATCCATGTAAGACTCTATTATTTCTTCTCTGGAGACAATTCCTTTCTGCCTTTGAAGCATCTTATGAATTTGTTGAAAAGGGCTAATTTCATCCCTTGGAGCTAACTGTTTCTTCTGTTGGTATTCCTACAGCTTCTGTGTGATTTGATCAACTAATTCCTGGCCTTGAATAACACCAGTAGCAGCATCAATCTTTATTAATTTATCCCAAAATTTTGTATAACCAGTTCTTTTTAAACATGGGATCTTTTCTGGGGTATAACCCACTTTTGGAACCCATTTCCAGACCCAAGGAATTGAAAATTCAATAAAGAAATACATTGGAGCATATTATCATTCCAGGGATGATTATTATCCAGATTCATTATTTTTGGTGAAATTTTCACCCAATCAGCATATAATGCTTTGAAAGGTTCAAGTACTACTTGGATTGATGGACAAAAATTAAGCCACCATTTTACAAACCAATTTGGTATTTGCCTGTTATAAACATCAGCACAGATTTTTATAAACCAAGAGTGTTTCCTTCTTGGATTTTCATAAAGAAATACTTTAGTAAGGGATTCAATATAATTCCAATATTTGAATTTAATCAAAACTTTTTGTTCAGGATGGAGATATTCTCTATCCTTCATGGTGGATAAACCCCATTCTTCAGCAGATATAATCTGTTTAATAACTATTTTGCTAAAGTTATAAACATTCTGGGAACTACCAGCACCCGTAAAATGTGTTATTTCACAATTCCCTGAAGACTTCAAAATATTTTCGAAGTAAGATCTTGGCTTATAAGCAAATTCAGCATATGACGAGCTGTCTAAATATCTTTGCATTAACATC
Organism: Leptodermis oblonga; assembly: GCA_016801395.1. NCBI lineage: Eukaryota > Viridiplantae > Streptophyta > Magnoliopsida > Gentianales > Rubiaceae > Leptodermis > Leptodermis oblonga. Next base: position 20,238 of record VMRK01000384.1, read on the forward strand.
CATGGATCATTGACCCATTGCAAATCTTTACCTTCCAAGAGGATTATTACCTCCTTCTTGTTATTCTGGTGATATGAAGCCATATGATCTTCATTTTCTTCTTCTCCAACAATTTTTGAAAAAGAGGAGGATGATGAAGTAGTATTACCGTGTTTTTCTTTTTGGGCTATGAACTCCATAAATTCACCATATAATGGATCCTCAGGAGACATACTCCTTCTAGCAGAAACATTTTCTGTTACAAGCCTTCTTCCTCCATGCTGAGCGAGGATATTTCCTCGTCCTCCACGTCCATGGTAAGGGCCCGAAGCCCTTCCCCTTGGAAGCATTAACCTGCAATCATAAAAATGGTGATCAGCCATTATTCAAAAATTCTCTAGTCAAAAAATCTGGAAGACTATTATCTTCTCCCTTCTTATATTGGATTTCAAAATCAAATGGGGCTAAATGAGCCTGCCAACTAGCAAACATTTGTTTAGAAACATCATGCTTAAAATCTTTATTAAACATAAATTTTGCAGATTTGCAATCAGTTCTTATAATGAACTTTTGATTATAAAGATCATCTTGAAACTTCAAGACACATTTAACAATAGCTAATATTTCTTTAGCTACCGTAGCATAATTTTTTTGGCTATTAGACCATTTTCCAGAATGATATCTAACAAGAAATTCTTGTTTATTATCTTTAGATCTTTGTTTTAAAATTTCACCATAACCTATATCTGAAGCATCTGTTTCTATTATTTTCTCCATATTAGGATTTGCAATCATTAAGCAAGGTAATATTTTTACTTTAGACTTGATTCGTCTAACTGCCTCAGTATAACTATCGGACCATGGCTTAGGATTCTTCTTTAATCTATCATACAAAATTGCAGTATCTTCATTAAGATTTTTATAATAAGAAGCAATATAATTCAAACTTCTCAAAAATCTTTGTAATTGAGTTTTATCTAATATTTCATCTGAAAACTTTGAAGCAAGATCTATACTTCTATTGATTGGAATAATATTTCATTTTTCAATATTATGACCCAAAAATCTAATTTTTGTTTGAAACAAACTCATTTTTGATTTAGATATAACCAAACCATTTTGTATAATTAATTTCTTGAAAATTTCCAAATGTTTAAAATGTGTTTCAATATCTTTAGAAAATACTAAGATATCATCAATATAAACAATAATAAATTCACTATAAGGAATAAAAATATCATTCATTATTTGTTGAAATTCTGAAGGACCATTCTTCAGACCAAAAGGCATTACCTTCCATTTATAGTGTCCTATTGGAACAATAAAAGCTGTTTTATATTGATCTTTACTATTAATCTGTATTTGTCAATATCCTGATTTTAAATCAAATTTTAAAAATATTATCGAATCATATAATCTATCTAATAATCCTTTTTATTAGGAATAGGATGTCTAATCCATTTTAGAACTTTATTAAGAGGTTTATAATTATTACCATCCTGGGTATACCTCTTTCAATCTCACTATGTTTATTAACATAAAATGCAGTACATGACCATGGAGAATTTGAAGGTTGTATTAATTCTTTTTGTAAAAGAGACTGTATTCTTTTTTACATAATTCTAAATATTCTAAATTCATTTGACAAGGTCTAGCCTTTGTCGGAATTTTCTTTTCATCAAAATCATCTTCATATGGAAGACTAACAATATGCTTTTTCCTATCCCAAAAAGCATTTGGGTGTTCATTACAAATTTCTAATGAAAAATTATTAATTATCAATTTTATTTTATCATGTAATTTAGGATTTTGGAATTTTTTTCAATTGTCAAAATATTTATTTCATGTTTTAAAAATCTCAATTGATTCTTTTTTCTAAGAATATTTTCTTTTATGGTATTTAATACTTTTGAAAATGGTTCCATTATAAATTGGAAATTTATATGATTATTTTCATATGTCCCTTTTAATCCTTTAGAATCAATATGATAAATAGGATATAATTTTTTCAAAAAAGGAGTTCCAAGTATAACTTGGTCTGTAATGTTTTTCACCAATAAAAAACTTTCTGGAATGCAAACTTTATTTTTGCAAATATATGCTTTCGGCAGTTTAAATTGAATATCTAATTTTTCACCTCCAGCATGTCTTAAACTATGAGTAGTTTTTTGAAAATATTTTGTAGGCATTATTCCTTCCTGTATTACACTTATATCTGCACCACTATCAATTAATGCAATTAATTCAATTTAAAAATTATTATCTATTAAAAGAATAATTTTTGTGTACCACTTTTGAGTAGTAATAATATCTAAAGAGGTTAAAAATTGTTCCTCTCTATCTAGTGGTTTTTCTTCTTGAAAAGTTATTATTTCTTTTCCTTTTTCTAATTTAGAAATTCTTTCTTCAAAACCAATATTTTCTATTTTTAAGAATTGAATTTCTTTTTGAAGTATTTTAACTTCATTATTCAAATAGTTTATAGAAGTATTAGAGGTCAAACTATTATTCCTCTCCTTCATTAACTTCTGAACTTCTATCATAGAATATGGTTCATTATAAATTTTATTTTCAAAATCATTTTCATTATTCTTACTATTAGAAGGAAGATTTTGAATATCATCTATTATTTTTTATCTTAATTCAGAATTTTTTTATTCGTTTTAACAATTCTAACAGACTATTATCTGTTAAAACATTTGTCCTTAAATTGAGACATAATTTTATAAAATTCTTCATTTTCCGAATTATCATTTAATTGTTTTAAAAAAGAATTTTTTATGCTACAAGCACAATTTGAATCTGATTCATTTGATAAATCATTTTCTAAAAAATTTATTTCATTTTCCTCATCTGATTCAGATGATTTAGAACTAGAACTTGTTTCTAATAATATTTTAGAAATCTTGTCTTTTAACTCTTCATCTATTTCTAAAGAATTTATTTTCTTTTTCAATTTGCATTTATTTGCATAATGACCCATTTTTCCGCATTTAAAACATTTAATGTCCTTTTTATCTTTTTTTTTCTAGCTATTCTAGCATTTTTTCTTTCTAATTTCTTTTCTTTTTTCTTTTTAGAATATTTTTTCTTTCTAAAAATTTTTTCAGGTTTTTCTTTCCTATAAGGTTTTTTATTTGAAAATGGAATTTTCATTCCAAATTGATTACTGAAATGTCCTAATTGACTTCTTTCTGTTAATTTTTGACTTTTAATTTGTTGACTTAATTTAATTTCATTACATAATGATAAACCTTTTTGAACGCAAGTTGCGATCAATCTACCATATGTATATTCATTATAAGGAATAGTTATTCTATCCTTTCTTAAGGCTTTTCTTACTCTTTCAGCAAATAAGCTGGGAAGACCATCTATAAACTTAGACTTCCAATGACTGCTATTACTTTCAGGCAATTCCATTACTCTATTAAGAAATGCATCTTTATACAATCTAAATTCAGAAAGTGTTTTACACCTAAGATTCTGAAGTAGAGTACGGATATTTTCACTATTATCTGAGATTCTACCCGTAAAATGTTCAAGAATTGTGACTATTAGTGTATAAACAGAATTTTCAACCAATTGGTCACCTTCTTGTTTAACGGTTCTATAAACTTCTTCTTCATTTATTGGAGATAAATAATTATCCCACCAACCTTTTAATTGGCCAGTAAAACCTGCAACTATCATTTTTGCAATATTACTGTCAGAGTTACCATTACTCTTACAAATAGTGCTATACATTAACATTCTATGAACAATATTATAAATCTGTTTTTCTGTATAACCATCTATATTCCATTCATAAATATTTTTACTACTATAACTATTATTATTAATGTATTCTTGTTCCTCATGAAGAACATCCATTGGAGATGGCCTATTATAATAATTTATTCTTTGAGTTGGCCTATCAGCATATTTATACATTTCTCCTATTTTATTTATTTCATCTTTTATTACCTTTTTATATTCTGTATTATTTTCAATTTCATTTGAAAATTCTTCTTCAATTGTGGTTATATTTAACCCTTAAAAATTTTCATTTATTAATTTTTCTAATTCTGAAGAAATAGTTTTAAACTTAAAATTTTTTATTTCAGGTGGAGACTGAAGACTAGGAGCAGCTAATACCCCTGTATTTTCTTTTATATTACTAGTGCTAGGTATATTACTAGTACTAGCCCCTGTATTATTTTCTATTAATTTTTCTAATCTATTATGTAAAGAGAGAATTTGTTCTCCCAAGACAATTAAATACACATTTGTATAATTTTGTTGTTCAATAATTTTATTGATATTTTTGACTGTTATTGTCAATGTATCTTCTTCAAATAATTTTGAAAAAGCAGTAAAATTCATAGTAATTTTGTCTTTTAATATTGTAAAAGATCCTTGAGGAGGAAATTGACTTCTCAAGATATTACCATTGGGTAACCTATATTCTCTTTCTATTACAGAAATATATGGTTCAATATCATTATGAACAAACCATGGAACAAAAGGAAATAAAATATTTTTTTCTCCTAAGAATTTATAAAATTCATCTTGTAAATTATTTCTTTCATCAAAAGAAAAATATTTAAAAAACCATTTTCTAAATACTTCCCATCTGGGCAATAAGAATTCATTTCTTATTTTTTCTCTAGCCTTAGATCCCTTGCTAAAATCTATCTTGGGTTTATTATTCATATTGAAAAATTCATTTCTGATTCGGTTATTTCCGGCTCTTTTCTATCAGAAATATCATGAACTATATTATTCTTTTTCTTATATAATAAATCAACATGAGGTCTCCTCACTGGCAAGAATATAATCAGCAATATAATTTCTATCAACATGATGTGAAGTAGAAGGATCATGAAGGTTTATTCCATCACGTAATAATTCTTGAGATATTAAAGCATTATGATGGGTTATTCCATCACTAGAATTTAAATGACTATTATTTAAAGCAGTATGAAACAAATTCAAAGAACTATAATGATCATTACTTGAATTAGGATGATGTTTATTCACATCACTAATGTTAGAAATAGAATGTCTATTAGACATAGGAAAATTATCCTCAAAAGGAGAAATGAATGATCTTACATAAGAAGATCTGGATATTCCATGAGTAGTACTCATCTGAACATAAACATCTCCATCTGGAGTCTGGATTATATTAGAAATCTGATGTTCATTTCTGGGTGCAATATGAGCAACCTTGGTCATTTTCCAATGCTGGGGAAGAGGAATTTCATCCCATTTAATTGTTCTTCTTGTCATTATGTTCGACTTATCAAAATTTGATTCTATTATAATTGTTTCATTCAAATTTTTATCTTTCTCTTCCACTTTATAACATGGATTTAAAGTGTATAACAGCTTATAATAAATTCTATAACATATACACATAATTTCTGTGCCAGGTTCATAATTATAACCTTCTGTTTTTATATTCAAAGTTAAAGCCTTACAAATATTTTTGTCGGTTCAAGATAATTGAAAATTTGGATGAACATTAAAATAAACTGGACCATGTGCCAGACTGGATTGTATGACTCCAATTATCAATTTTCTCCATTCTTTATTTCTACCATCTCTTAAAGTTGCTATAAAACTTTCTGGTAAATTATCCAGAGTTAAAGGTGTAAAAGCAATTTGTACTAAACAAATATGTAAAAACTTATGAGTAAATCGATATGAATCTAAATCTTCTTCATTAAGAAGAGTTATTGCTGTATCAACATCTTCAATAGCTAAAGATTATTCAGTTGTTTTACAAATCTGTTTCAATCCAATTTTATTAAAAAAGCCTCGATGATAAATCAATTTTGGTTCCACATAGAGAATCGTCCATTTGGAAAGCAAATCTAAATCGAGGGTAAATCACTCTCAGTTTTCATTTTATTTTTTTATATTATCTTTCTTCTGAAATATTTTCAGTTTTTCCATTTAAAAGAGTAGTGTTAAACCAAGAAACCAGTTATCACCAGTAACCATAATGGCTCTGATACCAATAAGGGAGGAATCATTCCACGATTCACTTACTTAAAAAACTTCCCAATTTAAGTGATTTAATCTTACTTTTCATTCAATTAGATTGAACCATTCATTGTAAAAGTAGTTTATCTCAAACGATCAGAATGCATGAATTCTTACTCAATCATAGGTATTTGCCTCATTCTAAAAGTGCTAGGAGCCTAGGACTAAATTAGGGTTCCTTAATTAATTCTGTAGGGTTTGAGAAAGCAATAGATGCTAAAATTGTTGAATTAGCTTGTAAACTTAATCTTCTTAGAAGCTTATAATTATTGGATTTCCACATATATTATCATGAAATAATTTTTCTATAATATTTAACCAAATTATATGTGTGTGTAATCTTAATTAAAGAACTAAAATGCTTCTTCAAACAATTTCAATTAAAAATATGTCTAGAAATAATCCAACTAAAAAATAGAAATTATTGAAAATAAAAAACAGTTCTAAATAGCATCATAGCATTAATGGAAAGAGGAAAACAAACCTGTAGTGTAGTATAGTTGTCACATCCTCATGCAGCATTTGGCACTTCCAATTTGTTAATGTCTGATCCATAGCTTTCTTTAATAAATACTTGAAGGCTGTCATTTCCTCTATTGTCTTGTTGTTCTTTCCAAATCATCATGACTGAATTTGTAGTTTCTTGAGAACAATAAAGTACCATGATTATTGCCAAAGTGTAAATTTCTCCAATTTCAGATGGAATCTCCTTAAGAGACTTGCAATGATCAACAACAAGCTCTTCAAGGGAAGGAAAAGCAAGGTTTATTTCACAGATGGAGATATCTATTTGTTCAATATCCAAAGAAGTTAACTTCAAATATTTGAGTTCTGGAAAATCCCCATCCTCCAAATACCACATTTTCCCTAGGAATGCATCTTGCATTATTTTGAGAACTTGAAGATTAGGTAACTGCTTCCCAATTATAGACATAACGCTCCATGGAAGTTTTAGTCCCGAAAGAGTCAACTTTTTAAGACTTGCAGGAAAGTTGCACTTTGGAAATCTCTCGTAGAGAAGTGGGCTTATATCCGCATTGCCCACTATTTGGAGGGAATCGAGCTTTTCTAGAGATCCAAACTTGGAAAACCACATGGGATTATAATCACTATCTACGAAATAGCATTCCAACTTTGTAAGCCTTGGTAACTTCTTTAAAAACTCCTCCGTCTTTCCATCACAAACTAAAAGTAACCCTCTGAGTGTCTCAATATTATATGTTGCAAATGAACTATTTTCCTCAAAATCTTTTAAGTGAAGACGAACACAAGGTATCTCAACATGTCTCGAACTTTTTATCTTTCACATGGAAAAAGGTAATGGCGCTTTAATCCCCAGCCTTTCAAAATAAGAGTTTCCAAATTCAACAAGTTAACTATTGACTGAGGAATAGCATCAATAAAATCAATCCTTAATGCCAAGTACCTCAGATGAATAAGGAATAATATGACTTCAGGAAACCTATCAAAATTTAGTGTCACTTCCTCCAAATCCAACACTGTAAGAACTCTAAAACTCATAAGAAAGAAAGAGAAGAATTCATATCCTGGCTCCCAGGAATTATCACCAAAGAAAGTCCATAGTAGAGAGCTGACTTGGCTTGTTGGTAATTCTTTTCTAACAACAATGTGATTTGATTTGATTGAAGGGTCATTTTTACCAATGCAAATTTGAAAATGGTTATACTTTTAAGTACTGAATTTTCATTGATCAATGATGGTACTCTTCTCTGCCCAATGTAAAAAATTCTCTTCCATAACTTTCTCCAAACAAAAGTCATACAATTGATCATAAATATTGCATCTCTTAATCCCACCCATGGAATTCCTTTCAGTCACAACAACTAAGCTTTGAGAGACAAAACTTGTTAAGTAATTTTTTTACCAGATTTTCGGAGGAATGCATCTCATTATCCATGATAAAACCTTCGGCAATCCAAAGACGCCTCAATTTGTTTGCCCAGAGAGATGCCCCCCTTCCAAATGCTTCGAAGTATAGAAAGCATGGTTTCAAATAATCTGGTAAATACTTATAAATAGTTCTATTAAGTTATGGCATCCTTCACTTGCAAGGTGTGATTTAAGATTTTCTGCTACTTCATTCCACAAATCCAATTTTCGTTCTGTTCTTCCTAGAATAGCCGCAGTAAGAACTATTGCTAGAGGCAAACCTTTGCAATAGGTAGCAACTTACTTTACAATCAATAAAAATTATATTGGAGGTTCAATATGACTGGGATACTGCTTCTTTTTCATCAATTGCAAACTTTCTTCTTCAGAAAGTAATGATAGCCGATGAGAGTCACAGTTTCTGGACTGCAATATTGAATTTCATATGCTGGCCACCATTGTTTACATAACCGGACTGGACCGGCCGGTTCGATCTGGTTAACCGGGAACAGGTCCGGTTTACCATATAAAATGGTAAATGAAGAAAACCCGGTTCCCTCGGTCAAAATCAGGATTAAACCGGGAACCGGATAAGCTAGGGCTAACCTGGTTTTTCTTTTTATTTTTTTTTCTTTTTTGAAGTATTTTAATTTGCATCTCTTCTCATTTTATGTAGGAACTTATTCCTATCCACAACAGATGTGGGATGTGGAAAACCTGAAATAACTATACTGAGTCAGGATTCGAACCTGTATTTTTAAGAAGAGGAAAACTTTTATAGAAGAGCAATTAGCCATTAAGCTAAGCATGCTTTTATGATAAGTTAGACATTAAATAATTTATATTATTATTGTTCATTTTAAAAATTATCTTTTTAATATTACAAAAATTAATTATATATTAATTATGAGATATATTTTTAATATATTTATGACATCACCGGTTCGACCCCTAAACCCCGCTTAAACCCTGACCTCTGAGCTCGTCCGATTCAACGTCCAATCCGGTTTGTTAAAAATTGCTGGCCACCATTTGACCTTGAATTGACTAATCAGTGAACATGTCTTCTGCTGTTGAATAGGAAGAATATGGAAACTCCAGCACCATATCCATGGAACTCTGAACTCCGCATGGAATAATATTGGCTTCATAAATTCTTCACCATGAATGTGTCTTTTGAATATTTGATATCCCGTCTCAGCTTTAGGAGGTAATATCTCTTTTGAACATCCGTATTAGTCCCACCAATCATAGAACCACATAGGGAATTCTTTGATACAATTTTGATGAAAATTAAAAAACTATGAATGATCAAAGGACCTAAAGAAAAAGGCCCTGTGCCGGGCATTGATATAATCTTGATAATTGTACCTATTTGGAATATATTTTATAGAGAAACTTTTTCTTGAATGAATTGAATTCCATTCTGTTGGCATAATAACTTTTTCGATCATGATTTTGGAAGAATTAATTCTATCCGGGTTTGCTTTATCTCTGATATGGGTAATTTCTATGGAATTTGAATCAACAAGAAGGAGTTCATAATATTTTTGAGTTTTTGAAATATCATTTGTTGCCCATTGACTGTTTTGAAGATACAACCTTTGAGTAAAATTCTTTAGGGCTGGAATATCAGGGGTCTGTTTGAATTTGGTTAAGGTTAAATACTCGATTTGGGGTTTTGTGAAATATTGAGTAGATGATGAGGAGTTTTGGGTTGAAGATAAGTTTTGGAGTTTTGCTGATGAAGTTTGTGTAGCATGAATATAGGTTAGTGTGAACATCTTAGGTATTATTATGTATCAAGAACGAAAAATGCAGATATGGTCGAATGGTAAAATTTCTCTTTGCCAAGGAGAAGAAGCGGGTTCGATTCCCACTATCCGCCCAAAGTCATTTATTAATATGAAAATGAAACAAATATGATAGGGGATTTAGTCTAATTGCCCGTGATCATTTAAGGATTCTATCCTTATCTAAAAAGAAAATGGATAATGAATTACTAGTTAACAGAGTAAAACCTAAAATTTTTTGACAAAGGTTGATTTAATTTGATGGATTTGCCTTCTGAAACAAGAAGTTCTAGACCTGCGGGCATAATATCAACCACCTGACGTCCACCCGTATCTGTTATGGTTATTTCATACGCCCCCGCTCCCCCCCCCCCCCCCTTTTTTCTTTTCATATGATTTTGCTTACTATACCTGCTGCTGTAGCATTATAAACAGTATTGTTACTCTTACTCCCGTCGGGATAAATCTGACCCCTTCCCCGGTTCCCCCCCACGTATATAGGATACTTTAAGAAGTGAATATCTTTCTTAGTAGCAGGGTCGGGGGAAAGGATAGGAAAAGTGATTTCACGATATTTCTGATAGGATACGGGTCCTATCCTGTCAACCAACTTTTTGGAAATTCGGTTTCTGATAATTGGACACCATTATAGGTACATTTAATATGCATTTCTTTTCCATTCCTATAGATCTTCAGACCATTCGGGAATTTGCAATAATTGGATACGTCCAATAGAATACTATGAATCTGATTTATACCAACTGTCTTTATTAAATTTTCTATGGAAGTTTTTGAGGGTAAAAACATTTCTTTGATTCTTCAGTGATAGGCCCCCTTCAAGAAGGGATCATACATTTTTGGCAAATATTTACTTTTAGTATCGTCATTACAAAATCTCGTTTTTATGTCGAGTATATTCAGAAAAAAGAAATTCCTTGTCTAGAGCATCAATTCGATTTCTAAACTCCTTGTTTAAATTATTTCGTTTTTTGTTGTTCGTATAAACCCAATGCTTGTCAAACTCATTAGAGGAAGTTTTATCAGGTGTGGACAGAGATAGCTTTCTTTGTATCATTTCCCAAAAAGTTGACAAACTGGGTAAGTATGTAAAAGATATTCTTTGTTTTCCATCATTTTTGCATGCCTCAAAGAAATATTGAGAGATTTCTTTTCGTACAGCTTTGTTAAATTGATTATTTTTTATGTAACGAAATGGGCGATTCCATCGTTTATAATCGAAAAGAATAGTTACAAGAGGTTTTTCAAAATGGAAGAGTTCCTTTGTTTCAGCAGCTTTTTTATCTTTTAATTTCGAATTTTCTTGATTCCCATTCATAGTCAGATAAGAATCCTCATAATCATAAAATGGGTTATTGTTATAGCCTGTCTCTCTAAATTGAAAATGGAATTCATCCTTTGTTTTTTCCTTTCCCTTCACTTGGATTTCTTCCGTTTCATCGATTTTGTACGGATCCTCTTTTTCTTCCGAAAAAGGATCTTCTTCGGTGGATCCCTCTTGTTCCTGTTTAGTCCCCTTCATTTCGGAAGTTGTTTCTATTTCTACATCGCTTTCTTCTTCACTTTCCACCCCTTCTTCCGCTTGTGAGGTTTCTTTCAGTTTCTTAGTAAGAATGGGGGACGGTATTCTTCCTAAATAGTAGATACAGGTAATAAATAAGAGAATACTAAAGATCCGATCCATAAAATTTCTAAATTTTGACACAAGTTACTTATTAGATCGAATAAGTACATTCGATCTAATAGAATGATTTTGCTGTATCCAAACTAATACCAATCTAAGCCATTTCATGAATAAAATGTGACCAATTAACCAACCAACAAAACTACTTGTTACAAATAACATCTTGTTGTTGCATTGAAACATATAAATTTTGACTAATCTGGCTAACATTGAACTTGGTAAAATGAAAAAATTCAGATAATTGAGTTGAGATTGATGGAGTAAGAGGCTTTGGAGTAGAAATCTTCATTTCGTAATCTTTGGAAGTTTGAATTGATAGCTTTCCAAGGTTTACTCATGATGTGATCTTCTTGCAAGGAATTCACGGGTTAAAAATCTAGAATACAGTTTTGAGATCCTTTTATGAATTCTATTTCGATATTTTAGCAAAAATTTGGTTGGAAACTAAATTCTTTACATCTTTTTGCAAAATTTCTTTTGCAGATTTTCAATCAACTCGTAATAAAAATTTTTTGTTGTATAAATCATCTTGAAATTTTGAATGCATAAAACAATGGATAAAATCTCTTTTTTGACAGTTAAATAATGCTTTTGAGGTCCTAGCCAAACTCCTAAGTGGAATCTAACTAATTGCTCATGCTTGCCTTCTACCTTTTGTTTTAATATGCCACCATACCCTTTTTCTGACGCATCCATTTCAACAATCATGAATGCAAATGGATGTGGTATACCTAGACATGGTAAAGACTTGACTTTTTCTTTGACTTTGCTAACTATTAATGCATGAATGCCTGACCACACTGGTGGATTCTTTTGTAGTCTTTGGAATAGAGGAGCACAAATTCTTCTAAGATCTGGGACAAAATAAAAAACATAATTTAAACATTCTTTCTATATGCAGACTATGGGGAACACGGGAACGCCTGCCCTGGAACACCATAATCCTGGGCTTACCAACGGACTTACAGGCTTACCAATGCTTACCAAACCTTAGATAGATATGCCTTCTAGATGCAAATGAATGAATATGTTTATCAAATATGCAATATGTATGAGAGAGTTTCAGAAAACTAATTCATTTTAGTTCCTTAGTTTGACAGATTTGTTTTAAATGATTCTCAAGTTGATTCCAAATAGAGCCCGACTCTCGTGCATCTTTGTCAATTAAATGAATCAAAACAAAACTGTTTCAAGATAAAGGACGAAACAGATACAACAAGCCAACTTAAGGAACCAAAATAGTGATTAAATCAAAATCAAATACTAAAGTTTAGGGATTCAAATTAAAATTTATAAAAATAAAGGACCGATTTAAAGTGTCAACTAATTAAAGGATAGAGGAATTGGATTAAAATTTTATCCCACTTTTCACTGGTTTTTTTTTTCCTTATATGGCGCAGGAGGAAATGTAAAAACTACTATGAAAACTAGGTGGTCGTGGTAAAATGAAGAACTACACAATCTCGAGATAATTACAAAGAATGAACTATTACGTTGAGAAAATTTGTTGTGGTAGGATTTATTTAAAGCCTCCGTATTGTTGTAAGGCGCATTTTACGACGAAAATAGTACTTTTTACGACCAAAAGGTCCTTCCTTTCCGTGCTCTTCTTTCAAATTATTATGTATTTTTCCATCATAAATTAGTCTATGATCATACATAATTTTTCTTAATTCTGATGAAATTTCCGGCCAATAATTAATTATAAATGAAATTTTGGTATTTAACTAGTAATTAACTAGCCTCCATGTCAACAAATAAAATGAAGTATAACTATACATGCAATTTTTACTTTTCATTAATATTTAAATACCCAATATTTTATGATATCTATAAATTCTTAGGAGAAAAGAATATACTATTTCCTTTTGTTCCATGGTTTGTTCATAATTATATAGAACCAGGAATCTCTGTTCTAGAAAGAGAATTTAGATTAAATAATGGTAATATTTTGAAGAGTAATTTCCTCCTCAAGAATCTTTTAGTATATTAAAAGGAAAATTGCTATGAATTTTAATGCTTTTTCAAAATTATTTGAAGAAGATACTTTGACAATAACAGTCAAAATATTTAATAAAAAATTGAATAACAAAATTTTGCAAATATGTATTTAATTATATTAGGAGAACAAATTGTTTCTTTACATGATCGCTTAGATAAGCTTTTAGAAAATAATACAATGATAGGTGTCAATAATCAACCTAGTTCTAGTAATATTCCTAGTACTAGTAAGACTCAGGAATCCGTAGGTGTGCTTGCTGCTCCTAGTCTCCAGCCTCCACCTGAAATAAAAAATTTTAAATTTAAAACTATTAATCCAGAATTAGAAAAATTACTCAATGAGAAATTTAAAGGGTTAAATATAACTACTTTAGAAGAAGAATTTTCTAATGAAATAGAAAATAATCCAGATTATAAAAAGGTTATAAAAGATAAAATTAATAAACTTTCAAAAAATTATAGGTATGCTAATAGGCCAGCTCAAAGAATACATTATTATAATAGACCATCCCCTGTAGATATTCTACATGAAGAACAAGAATATATTATTAATAATAGTTATAGTAGTAAATGTATTTATGAATGGAATCTAGATGGTTATACAGAAAAACAAATTTATAATCTTGTTCATAGGATGTTAGTGTACAGTACTATTTGTAAAAGTAATGGTAATACTGACAGTAATATTGCAAAAATGATAGTTGCAGGTTTTACAGGTCAACTTAAAGGTTGGTGGGATAATTATTTATCTCAAAGAGATAAAGAAGAAGTTTATAGAACTGTTAAACAGGAAGGTGACCAAATGGTTGAAAATTCTGTTTATACTTTAATTGTTACAATATTGAACATTTTACGGGTAGGATTTCTGATAATAGTGAAATATCCGTACATTATTACAAAATCTTAGGTGTAAAACACTTTCTGAATTTAGATGGTATAAAGATGCATTCCTTAATAGAGTTATGGAATTACCTGAGTCTAATAGCAGTCATTGGAAGTCTAAGTTTATAGATGGTCTTCCCAGCTTATTTGCTGAAAGAGTCAGAAAAACTCTTAGGAAGGATAGAATTACTATCCCATATAATGATTATACATATGGTAGACTGATAGCACTCTTGCGTCCAAGAAGGTCTAGCATTATGTAATGAAATTAAATTAAGCCAACAAATAAAGCATCAAAGATTAACAGAAATGAGTCAATTAGGACATTTCTGTAGTCAATTTGGAATGGATATTCCCTTTCCAAATAAAAAACCTTATAGGAAAGAAAAATCTATAAGATTTTTAAAAGAAGAGATATTCTAAAAAGAATTTCCAGAAAAAATTAGAAAAAAGAAAAGAAAGAAAAGAAGATAGATTAGCTAGAAAGAAAAATCCAGTGGATGTTAAATGCTACAAATGTGGTAAAATAGGGCATTTTGCAAATAAATGCAAAATGAAGAAAAAGAAAAAATAAAATCCTTAGAATTAGATAAGGAGTTAGAAGAAAAAATTTCTAAAATAATATTAGAAACAAGTTCTGAATCAGAATCTTATGAGTCTTCAGATGAAGAAAATAAAATTGATTTTTCAGAAAATGATTTGTCATCAATAGAGTCAAAATCCGATTGTGCTTGTAGTACTAAAGGATCTTGTTTGAAAAAATTAGATGATAATTATGAAAATGAATTTTATAAAATTATGTCTCAATTTCAAGACATAAATGTTTTAAACAGATAATACTTTGTTAGAATTTTTAAAACAAATAAAAAATCTGATTTAAGATCAAAAATATTGATGATATTCAGGACATTCCTTATACTAGTAGGAATAATGATTTTGAAGATAAAAATGATTTTAAAATTTATAATGAACCATATTCTATGAATGAGGTTCAAAGATTAATGAAAGAAAGAAGTAATACTTTAACTTCAAATGTTTCAATAAATGATTTGAATAATGAAGTCAAAAATCTTCAAAAAGAAATTCAATTTCTTAAATTAAGAAATAATACTTTTGAAGAAAGAATTTCTAATCTAGAAAAGGCAAGGAAATAATTACTTTTCCAAACTTTTTTGAAGAAAAACCACCAAATGGTGAAGAATAATTTTTATCTTCATTAGATATTATTACTACTCAAAAGTGGTATACTAAAATCAATTTATTAATTGATAATAGTTTTCAAATTGAATTAACTGCATTAATTGATAGGGGTGCAGACATTAGTGTACAGTAATACATACAAGAAGGTTTAATACCTACAAAATATTTTCATAAAACTACTCATTGTTTGAGGCATGCTGGAGGAGAAAGATTATATATTCAATTTAAACTCCCCAAAGCTTATATTTGTAAAAATAAAGTTTGTATTCCAGAAAGCTTGGTACTCCTTTTTTGAAAAAATTGTATCCTATTATCATATTGATTCAAAAGGGTTAAAAGGAACTTATGAAAATAACCAAATAAATTTCCAGTTTATAATGGAACCTTTTTCAAAAGTTTTGAATACTATTAAAAAAATATTCTTAGGAAAAAGAATCAAATGAATTCTTTAAAATATGAATTAATATTTTAACAATTGAAGAAAAACTCCAAAATCCTAAATTACAGGATAAAATCAAAATGATTATTAATAATTTCTCAATAGAAATTTGTAATGATCATCCAATGCTTTTTGGGATAGGAAAGCATATTGTAAGTCTTCCATATGAAGATGATTTTGAGGAAAAGAAAATTCCGACAAAGGCTAGGCCTTGTCAAATGAATTCTGAATATTTAGAATTATGTAAAAAAGAAATACAATCTCTTTTACAAAAGGAATTAATACAACCTTCAAATTCTCCGTGGTCATGTACTGCATTTTATGTTAATAAGCATAGTGAGATTGAAAGAGGCATTCCTAGGATGGTAATAAATTA
The DNA here is from genome assembly GCA_016801395.1 of Leptodermis oblonga. Taxonomy (NCBI): domain Eukaryota; kingdom Viridiplantae; phylum Streptophyta; class Magnoliopsida; order Gentianales; family Rubiaceae; genus Leptodermis; species Leptodermis oblonga. Next base: position 36,530 of record VMRK01000384.1, read on the forward strand.
TAAACCTCTTAATAAAGTTTTAAAATGGATTAGGCATCCAATCCCTAATAAAAAGGATTTATTAGATAGATTATATGATTCAATAATATTTTCCAAATTTGATTTAAAATCAGGATATTGGCAAATTCAAATTAATAAAAAAGATCAGTATAAAGCTGCTTTTACTGTTCCAATAGGACACTATGAATGGAAAGTTATGCCTTTTGGTCTGAAGAATGCTCCTTCAGAATTTCAACAAATAATGAATGATATTTTTATTCCTTATAGTGAATTTATAATTGTTTATATTGATGATATCTTGGTGTTTATTGAAACTCATTTTAAACATTTGAATATTTTCAAGAATTTGATTATTCAAAATGGTTTAGTGATATCTAAGTCTAAAATGAGTTTGTTTCAAACAAAAATTAGATTTTTGGGTCATAATATTGAGAAGGGAAATATTATTCCTATCAATAGAAGTATTGATTTTGCTTTTAAATTTCCAGATGAAATTTTGGATAAAACTCAATTGCAAAGATTTTTAGGAAGTTTGAATTATATTTCTTCTTATTATAAAAATCTTAATGAAGATACTGCAATTTTGTATGATAGATTGAAAAAGAATCCTAAGCCTTGGACTGATGAGCATACTAAGGCAGTTAGGAGAATTAAGTTAAAAGTAAAATCACTTCCTTGTTTAATGATAGCAAATCCTAATCTGGAGAAAATAATAGAAACCGATGCTTCAGATTTAGGTTATGGTGGAATTTTAAAACAAAAATCAAAGGATAGTAAACAAGAATTTCTTGTTAGATATTATTCAGGCAAATGGTCTGACAGTTAGGGGCCTGTTCTTTTTGTTTCGTTTTAAAAACGGTTTTGGTTTTAACAGTAAATTTAATATATTTTAATCATATTCCATCATTTCCAATACAACTTTTTACTATTCAGCATTTACTTTTTACATTATAAAACTATTTTTCAAAACTTGTTTTCAAAACTGTTTTCAAAACGTTCAAAAAGAACAGGCCCTAGAAAAATTATGCTACGGTGGCAAAAGAAATATTAGCCATTGTTAAATGTGTATTGAAATTTCAAGATGATTTATATAATCAAAAATTTGTCATATGAACTGATTGCAAATTTGCAAAGTTTATGTTTCTTAAAGATTTTAAACATGATGTATCTAAGCAAATGTTTGCTAGATGGCAGGCTCATTTAGCCCCATTTGATTTCGATATTCAGTATAAAAAAGGAGAAGACAATAGTCTTCCAGATTTTTTAACTAGAGAATTTTTGAATAATGACTGATCATAATTTTTATGATTACAGGGTTATGATCCCCAGAGGAAGGGCCTCTGGCCCTTACCGAGGTCGAGGAGGACGAGGAAATATCCTCGCCCAGCATAAACCAGAAGAAGGCTGGTAGCAGAAAATATTTCTGCTAGAAGGAGTATGTCTCCAGAAGACCCATTATATGAGGAATTTATGGAGTTCATAAACAGAAAGCAAGGTGATACTTCTGCTTCATCATCCTCATCATATTCAAAAATTGTTGGAGAAGAGGATAAGGAAGAATATCTCACTTCCTATCATCAGAATAATAATAAAGAGGTAATAATACTCTTAGAAGGTAAAGATTTGCAGTGGATCAATGATCCATGAACGTTAATGAACAGGTATCTGGATAATTCTAGATATGCAGAGATGACTTATAAGCCAAGACCGTATTTTGAAAATCTTCTGAAAATTTCAAGAAATTGTGAAATTACACACTTTACAGGTGCTGGTAGTGCCCAAAATATTTATAATTTCAGCAAGATTATTATCAAGCAGGTGATATCTGTAGAAGAATGGGGTTTATCAACTCTAAAGGATAGAGAATATCTCCATCCTGATCAGAAAACTTTGATAAAGTATAAGTATTGAGACTATGTTGAGTCTCTTACCAGAGTTCTACTCTATGAAAATCCAAGGAAAAACATTCTTGGTTTATAAAAATCTGTTCTGAGGTATATAATAAGCCTCTGCCAAATTGGTTTATTAGATGGTGGATTAATTTTGGTCCATCTATTAAGATACTACCTGAACCATTCAAAGCATTATATGCAGATTGGGTGAAAATTTCTCCCAAGATCATGAATTTGGATAATAGTCATCCTTGGAATGATGATATCGCTCCAATGTATTTCTTTATAGAATTTTCAATTCCATGGATTTGGAAATGGGCACCAGAAGTGGGTTATACTCCTGAAAAACTCCCATGCCTGAAAAGGGCTAGTTATACTAAATTTTGGGAAAAATTGATTAAGGCTGATGCCACTGGTCTAATACAAGGCCAAAAACTCATTGATCAAATCAAAGTTAAGTTGCAAGAATATCAGCAGCAGCAGAAAGCTCCAAGGGAGGAAACTAGTCCTTTCCAACAGATTCATAGAATGCTCCAGCGGCAGAAAGGAATTGTCACCCGAGAAGAAATTATAGCTTCTTATATGGATCTTCTGAAAAAATATCTATCTCAAAATCTTGAGGAAACCAGATCTGATGCTTCAATGTCAAGCCAAGGATATTGCTTACTAGGAGAATCTTAGGAAGAAGATAAAGAGGTCGACATCGACATTGATGAAATGATGCTGGCAATAAAGAGCTCAGTGACCGGTTCTACCGGTAAAAGTCCAAGAAATGATTAACATAGGCGGCTGTGGACCTCACCAACACCAATAATGTTGCGGACTTCAAATTGATAGTTTGGAATCCGGAAATACTGTAGCGGAATTGAAGTTAAAAATTTCAAATACGTAAATAGTAAAAGGCAGACTCTGCCTACAAATTGCAGAGTCTGCCTTTTACTATTTACGGATTTGAAATTTTTAACTTCAATTCCGCTACAGTATTTCCGGATTCCAAACTATCAATTTGAAGTCCGCAACATTATTGGTGTCGGTGAGGTCCACAGCCGCCTATGTTAATCATTTCTTGGACTTTTACCGGTAGAACCGGTCACTGAGCTCTTTATTGCCAGCATCATTTCATCAATGTCGATGTCGACCTCTTTATCTTCTTCCTAAGATTCTCCTAGTAAGCAATATCCTTGGCTTGACATTGAAGCATCAGATCTGGTTTCCTCAAAATTTTGAGATAAATCTTTTTTCAGAAGATCCATATAAGAAGCTATAATTTCTTCTCGGGTGACAATTCCTTTCTGCCGCTGGAGCATTCTATGAATCTGTTGGAAAGGACTAGTTTCCTCCCTTGGAGCTTTCTGCTGCTGCTGATATTCTTGCAACTTAACTTTGATTTGATCAATGAGTTCTTGGCCTTGTATTAGACCAGTGGCATCAGCCTTAATCAATTTTTCCCAAAATTTAGTATAACTAGCCCTTTTCAGGCATGGGAGTTTTTCAGGAGTATAACCCACTTCTGGTGCCCATTTCCAAATCCATGGATTGAAAATTCTATAAAGAAATACATTGGAGCGATATCATCATTCCAAGGATGACTATTATCCAAATTCATGATCTTGGGAGAAATTTTCACCCAATCTGCATATAATGCTTTGAATGGTTCAGGTAGTATCTTAATAGATGGACCAAAATTAATCCACCATCTAATAAACCAATTTGGCAGAGGCTTATTATATACCTCAGAACAGATTTTTATAAACCAAGAATGTTTTTTCCTTGGATTTTCATAGAGTAGAACTCTGGTAAGAGACTCAACATAGTCTCAATACTTATACTTTATTAAAGTTTTCTGATCAGGATGGAGATATTCTCTATCCTTTAGAGTTGATAAACCCCATTCTTCTACAGATATCACCTGCTTGATAATAATCTTGCCGAAATTATAAATATTTTGGGCACTACCAGCACCTGTAAAGTGTGTAATTTCACAATTTCTTGAAATTTTCAGAGATTTTCAAAATACGGTCTTGGCTTATAAGTCCATCTCTGCATATCTAGAATTATCCAGATACCTGTTCATTAACGTTCATGGATCATTGATCCACTGCAAATCTTTACCTTCTAAGAGTATTATTACCTCTTTATTATTATTCTGATGATAGGAAGTGAGATATCTTCCTTATCCTCTTCTCCAACAATTTTTGAATATGATGAGGATGATGAAGCAGAAGTATCACCTTGCTTTCTGTTTATGAACTCCATAAATTCCTCATATAATGGGTCTTCTGGAGACATACTCCTTCTAGCAGAAATATTTTCTGCTACCAGCCTTCTTCTGGTTTATGCTGGGCGAGGATATTTCCTCGTCCTCCTCGACCTCGGTAAGGGCCAGAGGCCCTTCCTCTGGGGATCATAACCCTGTAATCATAAAAATTATGATCAGTCATTATTCAAAAATTCTCTAGTTAAAAATCTGGAAGACTATTGTCTTCTCCTTTTTTATACTGAATATCGAAATCAAATGGGGCTAAATGAGCCTGCCATCTAGCAAACATTTGCTTAGATACATCATGTTTAAAATCTTTAAGAAACATAAACTTTGCAGATTTGCAATCAGTTCGTATGACAAATTTTTGATTATATAAATCATCTTGAAATTTCAATACACATTTAACAATGGCTAATATTTCTTTTGCCACCGTAGCATAATTTTTCTAACTGTCAGACCATTTGCCTGAATAATATCTAACAAGAAATTCTTGTTTACTATCCTTTGATTTTTGTTTTAAAATTCCACCATAACCTAAATCTGAAGCATCGGTTTCTATTATTTTCTCCAGATTAAGATTTGCTATCATTAAACAAGGAAGTGATTTTACTTTTAACTTAATTCTCCTAACTGCCTTAGTATGCTCATCAGTCCAAGGCTTAGGATTCTTTTTCAATCTATCATACAAAATTGCAGTATCTTCATTAAGATTTTTATAATAAGAAGAAATATAATTCAAACTTCCTAAAAATCTTTGCAATTGAGTTTTATCCAAAATTTCATCTGGAAATTTAAAAGCAAAATCAATACTTCTATTGATAGGAATAATATTTCCCTTCTCAATATTATGACCCAAAAATCTAATTTTTTTGAAACAAACTCATTTTAGACTTAGATATCACTAAACCATTTTGAATAATCAAATTCTTGAAAATATTCAAATGTTTAAAATGAGTTTCAATAAACACCAAGATATCATCAATATAAACAATTATAAATTCACTATAAGGAATAAAAATATCATTCATTATTTGTTGAAATTCTGAAGGAGCATTCTTCAGACCAAAAGGCATAACTTTTCATTCATAGTGTCCTATTGGAAATGTAAAAGCAGTTTTATACTGATCTTTTTTATTAATTTGAATTTGCCAATATCCTGATTTTAAATCAAATTTGAAAAATATTATTGAATCATATAATCTATCTAATAAATTCTTTTTATTAGGGATTGGATGCCTAATCCATTTTAAAACTTTATTAAGAGGTTTATAATTTATTACCATCCTAGGAATGCCTCTTTCAATCTCACTATGCTTATTAACATAAAATGCAGTACATGACCACGGAGAATTTGAAGGTTGTATTAATTCCTTTTGTAAAAGAGATTGTATTTCTTTTTTACATAATTCTAAATATTCAGAATTCATTTGACAAGGCCTAGCCTTTGTCGGAATTTTCTTTTCCTCAAAATCATCTTCATATGGAAGACTTACAATATGCTTTTTCCTATCCCAAAAAGCATTTGGATGATCATTACAAATTTCTATTGAGAAATTATTAATAATCATTTTGATTTTATCCTGTAATTTAGGATTTTGGAGTTTTTCTTCAATTGTTAGAATATTAATTTCATATTTTAAAGAATTCATTTGATTCTTTTTCCTAAGAATATTTTCTTTAATAGTATTCAAAACTTTTGAAAAAGGTTCCATTATAAACTGGAAATTTATTTGGTTATTTTCATAAGTTCCTTTTAACCCTTTTGAATCAATATGATAAATAGGATACAATTTTTTCAAAAAAGGAGTACCAAGCTTTCTGGAATACAAACTTTATTTTTACAAATATAAGCTTTGGGGAGTTTAAATTGAATATCTAATCTTTCTCCTCCAGCATGCCTCAAACAATGAGTAGTTTTATGAAAATATTTTGTAGGTATTAAACCTTCTTGTATGACACTAATGTCTGCACCCCTATCAATTAATGCAGTTAATTCAATTTGAAAACTATTATCAATTAATAAATTGATTTTAGTATACCACTTTTGAGTAGTAATAATATCTAATGAAGATAAAAATTATTCTTCACCATTTGGTGGTTTTTCTTCAAAAAAATTTGGAAAAGTAATTATTTCCTTGCCTTTTTCTAGATTAGAAATTCTTTCTTCAAAAGTATTATTTCTTAATTTAAGAAATTGAATTTCTTTTTGAAGATTTTTGACTTCATTATTCAAATCATTTATTGAAACATTTGAAGTTAAAGTATTACTTCTTTCTTTCATTAATCTTTGAACCTCATTCATAGAATATGGTTCATTATAAATTTGAAAATTATTTTTATTTTCAAAATCATTATTCCTACTAGTATAAGGAATATCCTGAATATCATCAATTATTTTTGATCTTAAATCAGAATTTTTTATTTGTTTTAAAAATTCTAACAAAGTATTATCTGTTAAAACATTTATGTCTTGAAATTGAGACATAATTTTATAAAATTCATTTTCAGAATTATCATCTAATTTTTTCAAACAAGATCCTTTAGTACTACAAGCACAATCGGATTTTGACTCTATTGATGACAAATCATTTTCTGAAAAATCAATTTTATTTTCTTCATCTGAAGACTCATAAGATTCTGATTCAGAACTTGTTTCTAATATTATTTTAGAAATTTTTTCTTCTAACTCCTTATCTAATTCTAAGGATTTTATTTTTTCTTTTTTCTTCATTTTGCATTTATTTGCAAAATGCCCTATTTTACCACATTTGTAGCATTTAACATCCACTGGATTTTTCTTTCTAGCTAATCTATCTTCTTTTCTTTCTTTTCTTTTTTCTAATTTTTTCTGAAAATTCTTTTTAGAATATCTCTTCTTTTTAAAAATCTTATCAGATTTTTCTTTCCTATAAGGTTTTTTATTTGGAAAGGGAATATCCATTCCAAATTGACTACAGAAATGTCCTAATTGACTCATTTCTGTTAATCTTTGATGCTTTATTTGTTGGCTTAATTTAATTTCATTACATAATGCTAGACCTTCTTGGACGCAAGTTGCTATCAGTCTACCATATGTATAATCATTATATGGGATAATAATTCTATCCTTCCTAAGAGTTTTTCTGACTCTTTCAGCAAATAAGCTGGGAAGACCATCTATAAACTTAGACTTCCAATGACTGCTATTAGACTCAGGTAATTCCATAACTCTATTAAGGAATGCATCTTTATACCATCTAAATTCAGAAAGTGTTTTACACCTAAGATTTTGTAATAATGTACGGATATTTTCACTATTATCAGAAATCCTACCCGTAAAATGTTCTAATATTGTAACAATTAAAGTATAAACAGAATTTTCAACCATTTGGTCACCTTCCTGTTTAACAGTTCTATAAACTTCTTCTTTATCTCTTTGAGATAAATAATTATCCCACCAACCTTTAAGTTGACCTGTAAAACCTGCAACTGTCATTTTTGCAATATTACTGTCAGTATTACCATTACTTTTACAAATAGTACTGTACATTAACATCCTGTGAACAAGATTATAAATTTGTTTTTCTGTATAACCATCTAGATTCCGTTCATAAATACATTTACTACTATAACTATTATTAATAATATATTCTTGTTCTTCATGTAAAATATCTACAGGGGATGGTCTATTATAATAATTTATTCTTTGAGTTGGCTTATCAGCATACTTATAATTTTCTGAAATTTTATTAATTTAATCTTTTATAACCTTTTTATAATCTGGATTATTTTCTATTTCATTAGAAAATTCTTCTTCTAAAGTAGTTATATTTAATCCTTTAAATTTCTCATTGAGTAATTTTTCTAATTCTGGATTAATAGTTTTAAATTTAAAATTTTTTATTTCAGGTGGAGGCTGGAGACTAGGAGCAGCAAGCACACCTACGGATTCCTGAGTCTTACTAGTACTAGGAATATTACTAGAACTAGGTTGATTATTGACACCTATCATTGTATTATTTTCTAAAAGCTTATCTAAGCAATAATGTAAAGAAACAATTTGTTCTCCTAATATAATTAAATACATATTTGCAAATTTTGTTGTTCAATTATTTTATTAATATTTTTAACTGTTATTGTCAAAGTATCTTCTTCAAATAATTTTGAAAAAGCATTAAAATTCATAGCAATTTTTCCTTTTAATATACTAAAAGATTCTTGAGGAGGAAATTGACTCTTCAAAATATTACCATTATTTAATCTAAATTCTCTTTCTAGAACAGAGATTCCTGGTTCTATATAATTATGAACAAACCATGGAACAAAAGGAAATAGTATATTCTTTTCTCCTAAGAACTTATAAAACTCTTCTGAAAGATTATTCCGTTATTCAATAGAAAAAGATTGAAAAAACCATTTTCTAAAAACTTCTCATCTGGGTTTTAAAAATTCTTCTCGAATTTTCATTCGAGCATTAGAACCTTTACTAAAATCTATTTTTGTTGTATTATTCATATTGAAAAATTCATTTCAGATTCGGTAATTTCCGGTTCGTTTCTATCAGAAATATCATGAACAATATTATTCTTTTTCTTATATAATAAATCAACATGAGGATTTCTCTCCTCACTTACAGGAATATGATCATCAGCAAAATTTCTAGGAGGAATATAATCAGGAATGTAATTTCTAACATATGAAGTAGAAGGATTATGACGGTTTATTCCATCACGTAATAATTGCTCAGAAATTAAAGCATTATGACGGGTTATTCCATCACTTGAATTTAAATGACTATTATTTAAAGCAGTATGAAAAGAATTTAAAGAATGTCGATTATTCTCACCACCTGAACTTGAATTTAAAGAATGTAAAGACAAGTTAGAATGATGTTTATTCACATCACCAATGTTAGAAGTAGAATGTCTATGAGACATAGGAATATCACCCTTGAATGGGGAAATAAATGATCTCACAGATGATGTTCTGGAAATTCCATGAGTATTACTCATTTGTACATAGACATCTTCATCTGGAGTTTGGATTATATTAGAAATCTGATGTTCATTTCTGGGTTCAATATGAGCAACCTTGGTCATTTTCCAATGCTGAGGAATAGGAATTTCATCCCATTTTATTGTCCTTCTAGTCGTAATATTCGATTTACTGAAATTTTATTCAATCAAGATTGTTTCATTCAAATCTTTTTGTTTATCTTCCAATTTATAACATTGATTTAAAGTGTATAACGGCTTATAATAAATTCTATAACAAATACACATAATTTCTGTGCCAGGTTTATAATTATAACCTTCAGTTTTGATATTCAAAGTTAAAGCTTCATAGATATTTCTATCAGTTAAAGCTAAATTGAAATTTGGATGAACATTAAAATATACTGGACCATGAGCCAGACTAGATTGTATTACTCCAATTATGGACTTTCTCCATTCATTATTTCTACCATCTCTTAAAGTTGCTATAAAACTTTCTGGCAAATTATCTAGAGTAAGAGGTTTAAAAGCAATTTGCACTAAACCAATATGTAAAAATTTATGAGAAAATCTATAAGGTTCTAAATCTTCTTCAGAAAAAAGATTTATTGCTGTATCAGCATCTTGAATGGCTAAAGATTGTTCAGTTGTTTTACAAATCTGTTTCAATCCTAGTTTATTAAAAAATCCTTGATGATAAATTAATTTGGGTTCCACATAGGGAATAGTCCATTTGGACAAAAGCTCTAAGTCAGAGGGTAATTCCTCTTCAGTTTTCATTTTATTTTTAATATTATTATTATTGTTTTTCTGAAATATTTTCAGTTTTTCCATCAAGAAAACAGTGTTAAACCAAGAAACCAGTTATCTTCATTAACCATAATGGCTCTGATACCATACGGGGGAACCAATCCAACGGTTCAATGGATTAAACAAAGAAGTATAAGGGAACTCATTATAATGAACTCAGGACTGTCAATCTATTAAACTGTTTAAAAGGGATAAAAATGGGTGTCAAACGCCCTAACAACGCCAATCCCAGGCTAACAACGGGCTAAACCCTCATCACCCTTTAAACAGTACAAAGATGCCTGTCTGATTTCAAAGACCCACACATTCTTCAATTAATCCATAAACAATAAGACGATTCACACAAACAGAAGTATAAAGGGTTTTTAAACAATATCCTTGGCTTTAAATATTTATTTGCAAAATGCCCTATTTTACCACATTTGTAGCATTTAACATCCACTGGATTTTTCTTTCTAGCTAATCTAGCTTCTTTTCTTTCTTTTGTTTTTTCTAATTTTTTATGGAAATTCTTTTTAGAATATCTCTTCTTTTTAAAAATCTTATCAGATTTTTCTTTCCTATAAGGTTTTTTATTTGGAAAGGGAATATCTATTCCAAATTGACTACAGAAATGTCCTAATTGACTCCTTTCTGTTGATGAATATATATACATAGTAAAAATTAACAGAGGCAAAGAGTAATATAGACTTAATTAAAAGCAGTAGAACTAAGAAGAAGTGTACAAAGAATTGATTTACATACCTCTTTTCTTTTGATGAAGAACCATCCAATTTTCCTTCTTGCAGAACTTTCACCTTATCTTTATTATCATCTTTTCCTGCTATAAAAAAAAAAATAATAATAATAATAATAATAATTTCTGGTCTGTCTAAAAGTGACCAAGGTATTGGGTCTGACCTAATAGACTAATGGTAAACTCGAAAAGAATAAAAACGTAAAGGTCCAAAGGGAAGAGAAGTAAGGTAAAAAAGTTAGAGTCATTTGGTTGGGCTAAAAACGTAGTAGGGAAGTGTGTAGTCGGGCTAAAATACTTTAGGTTGGGCTAAAAGGCTATAGGCCGGGCTAAAAGGCTATAGGCCGGGGTAAAGGCATATAGCAAGGGTGCTAAGCAGTAATGACGAGGCGGGAGTTTTGGCTATTAATGTGGCAGGAGTTAGTTAAAACCTTTAAGAGCATTTATGTCAGTGTCCGTTACAAGAGCATTTAGGTAAGTGTTCGTTACAAGAGCAGTTAGGTCGGTGTCCGTTACAAGAGCAATTACGCAGGTGTTTACACCTGTATTAAATCCTATTAATGGAGCTGGAATCATGGAGGCCCTTAATGACAACAAATTGTCATGATGACGGTCCAACGAACATATCACAAAGCAATGTCTATATAAGGTTGGTAGTCATTTTTTTTTTTTTATCAAAGGTACGCAATTTCTTATACTTTGGGCACTCGGTCAATTATATTCATCCCATATACTCTACTAACTTGAGCGTCAGAGCGAAACAGTGGGATAACCCCGCTTGTTTCTTGTCTTCATTTTCATATCTACATTAGAGGTGACTCGGCCAGGCCATAACATCAAAGATCCGGACTATATCTTCAAATCGGGGCCATACATTCAAAGTGTTCATCTGTGACTCAGAGTATCTTTTCCTGGGCATTTTGTGTCACAACAATTCTTTGAATTTTTTTTTTTCTTTGCGTATTTTTAAAGAGGAAAACTAGAAGAAGAGAGAGTTCAGGAGTGAGTTAAAGCCGATGAATGAGTGAGTGAGTGAAGGACATAAGCTTCAAAGGAATTGGATTTTTTACTTTTAATTTTTTTTTTTTGCAAAATAAAGAAGAAAATTGATCAATCATGCATTCATCAATAATGCAGAGAAAGAAAACAAAAATAATTGGAACATATATATCTTTGTTTGTGATCGATATATGATTCTTTTCCCCTTTTCCCTTTTTTGTCTGTCCCACAAATTTTATTCACTTTAGTAACAACTTTAATAATTCAAGAACGCCCTTTAAGATATATATATAGATATACATATATATATAAAGTATTTATATATATCTATATATATATAAATAAAGAAAATACTATAGTCCCTTCACGAGACGATTCATTCAGTGGATAATAGTCTATGATGTATTACCCATGCAATTACATGACTCATTGCATAAGCTATTAACCACTAGAGGAATAGTCTCATGGATTATAGTCTGACTCATTGCCGCTAACAGATTTTAATTTGCAAAAAAAATTCGTGGGAGCAGAATTTATTTTGGTTTTTTTGAGTTAATTCGAATTCGAACCGAAAACCAAATTCAAATTCGATTTGGTTTCGGTTCAATTTTTCCGAATTTAATTCAAATTAGATTTGATTTTTAATTGAACTTAGAAAAAATTAATTTGAGAAAATCGAATCGAAAAAACCGAAGAATCAATATACCTAACCCATAAACACCCCTACATTATACATATAGTCAGGCAAAAGACTCATTTTCCCTTTGACTTTCGCATATTTTTTCTTTGGTCTCCACCTTTTTCATTTTCACTCATCTTCTCTCTCTCTCTCTTTTTCTTTATCTACTATTTCCTTTTTTTTTCTACATTCTCTATCTTCTATTATTTATTTGTTTACTTTAATCATTAATATATTTTTCTCCCAGTGTATGCTAGCTATGATAGAGACCTCCATATAAAGAAAACATTCTTTCGATTGGTTTGGTAAGTTTTTTTTTTTTAAAAAAGGAAATACTTAATTAACGGGCTAAAAATATCGTTCAACAGCGATTTGAAAGGCCATGAACCAAACAATATAATCTATAAATAAAGTAGATCTGAAAATTCAAATATACAAACTGTCAATCTAGCCTATAGCTAAGCACAGAGCAACAAATTTTCAAACAACTGAGCAGATCATCTGACCTGTGGTGCAAGCTGCTACTGAGATCTGTTGTAGCTCCAAATCTGACTCATAACATAAGAGATCCATGGGATCCCTAACGAACCAATCACAAAGCCAACCAGCGTCGACTTTATTTTCACAATTTTCTTCATCAATAACTTCAGCCCACAGATTTGAAGTTACAGACTCCAAAAATAAATGAAGAACACAACTCCAAAAATAGAGCGGACAAAACTCTCTAAAACAGAGAGAACGAAAACACAACTCTAAAAAAGAAACACAACTCCAAAAATGAAGTGGACTTATTGAAATAGGAAGAAGGGGGAGAAGGAGGGAGCTCCCCCATCCTCCATTAATGGAAGATGGGGGAGAAGGAGGGAACTCCCCCCATCCTCCATTAATGGAAGATGGGGGAGAAGGAGATAGGAGGAAGTGGAGCGGACTGATTAGAGAGAAGCGAGAGAAAAGAGGAGTAGAGAGAGAAAGGTTTGGTAAGTTCATATATATATATACATCGGTCAAATTACTTTAAGTAACCTATTTATTTCATTTGACAAGTTCAATTTATAATATTATTTTATATTAGAAAATTGACTCTTTAAATACAATGAAGAAAATAGCTAATTTTTTAAAATTGAAATTGATTCGTTTTCAATTTCTCCTTGAACTTTAAAAATTATTTCAAAGTGGTCCCGAATTCGAATTCTGACTATATTCTTTAATTTAGTTTGAAACAGTTCACGTGTTAGTCAAAAATAGTTCAAATATTGTAAGAATTTGGGTAAGAGACCATTTTAGAACAATTTTTTGAGTTAAGAAACCAAAATAAAATAATTTCAAGTTAAAGGATTATATAGAGAAAACATTACATTGCTAGTACCTTAGAATTTTTTCCCTATAAATGCCCAATCAAACTTAACACATTATATACGATCAGCCAATTCAAAACACGATCCAATTGCTAGTACTTACCATTTTCTCCCTGGAAATAGCCAAATATGGTGGCTCTGGTCGAACTGTAAAATATAAATGAGATGATCATTTCTGAGAGTTTTATGTATAGAGAGTGTTGAAGGTTTTACCATTCCAAAGTTTTGTGAGAGCTTAATTTGTTTATGTTATAGCTTATCAATCGAGTTACGGATTGTTAAAAATCAAAAGTTAAATTACTTGTTTGCTCCCTTAAATTGATTAATTATATCTCTTTTGTTTTTTATAATAAAATTATTTTATTTTAGTTCCTTAATTTGACAAATTTGTTTTAAATGATTCTCAAGCTGATTCCGATTAGAGCACGACTCTCGTGCATCTTTTTCAGAGGGGCAATGCTTAGGGAAAAAAGTTTACTCCAATATGCGATTCCCATTATCTTGTATATAACACCCAAGTCTCAAATATTCTGCCCAATTTTAATAGATTCTATCAATACCAACGGTAAAGGACTAAAGTATTCATTTTATAAAAATTAGGGAACGAAAATTTGCTTTTTAAATGTTAAGGACTGAAATTTTTTTATATTTTATACGGACTAAAATTGAAGTTTACGCTAAAACGAAATGTGCAATCAGTAGAGGCTATAGCAATTAAATTTGCACTTGCATTCGCATTCTTGGATACTAAGAGGCACTGGGGTGAGCATGGAATTTAAATTCTGCTTCATCAACTCTCTTCGGCCATTCCACCTCATCATGATCTTTGATTTTGCTAAGACTTTTTTTTTTTTCTTTTTAGCTTTCGGTCGGGGGTATAGTCAAATTTTTTTTCCAGTTTGCCATTGAAAAATAGGGTATCTCTCTACGGCCTAACCAAAATTGCCTGAACCATCATTTAAAATCAATTTGTCAATTTAAGGGCTAAAATGAAACAGTTTCAAAATGAAGAATGAAATAGAACTAAATCAAAATCAAATTAAAGGTTATTTTGATCATGAACCTTCCAATATTAGGGGCAAACTTATTTTTCCTTCTTGCAGAACTTTCTCCTTATCTTTATTATCATCTTTACCTCCTTCCAAAGTTTTCTTTCATTCAAACCAAAAACTTTCTTTAAGAGGAAAACTAGAAGAAGAAGAAGAAGAAGAGAAAGAGATCTGATGATGGCTGAAGAGTGAGCTTAGGAGATAAGCTTCAAAGGAATTGGTTTTGGGCAAAATAATGAATAAAATTGATCAATCATAATGCATTCATTAATAATTTATGCAGAGAAAGAAAACAAAAGTAATTGGAACATATAAATCTTTGTTAGTGTGGATCCGTTATTCTTTTTTTCTTTTCCTTTTTTTGCCTGTCCCACAAATTTATTCACTTTTATAATTCAAGAACCCTTTTTAAGATGTTTTTAAGATATATGTGAACAACTTTAAGAATGGACAAATTAATCAACTGCAACAAGCAATGAGCGAAAAAATTTCACCCTTTACTTTATTTCTTTTCTCCAAAACTTTTACACCCAAGCCTGAAATTAGGATCACGTGTCCAAAATATAATATACAATTATATTTAAGTTAATTAAACTATATAATTTACGGTGAAATTATGTCATTTCTCACTAATTAAATTTAACATTATTGACATAATATTTGAAATAGGTATCTAGTCTCACCTGCCATATCTGTCCAATAATTTACAAAAGTACCCAACTAACCATAATATTAGTCTGATTTTTACCTTGTCAAAAGTGTAGGAATTTAAACCTTGCCCAATAAATAAAATAATAAGAAATTAAGAAAACTTAATTTTACGTTTAGTGGACAAAACATTTTTAACATGGGAGAACAACAAGATCGAGGAGGAAAAGAGAGAGAGGAGGAGGCAAAAAAAAAAAAAAAAAAAAAAGAGAGAGGAAAGAGAAAGAAACCTTAAGTATCTTGGCCTTTATCTGGCCTCTATTCGGTGTGAAAAATAAAGTTGAAGTTGGTCATTTCCCATGTCTTGTTGGTATTTCAGAATTTGCTCTGCTGATGCTCTAAGGCTTTGAATAAATTGACCAAGCATGATGATCATCAAGGTACAAATATCTCCAAAATACGGATGGAATTCCCTTAAGTTTGTAACAATGAAGCACCATAAGTTGCTCAGGCAAGAAAAGGTTCTCTTCACAATCATAGTGGTCTATTTGTTCAATACTTAAATGGCTCAATTTCAAATATCCCAGTTTTGAGAAACACACATCTTTCAAATTCCACACTCCCTTCATACGACCAAGCATTTAATTTGAGAATTTGAAGATTAGGTAATTGTTTTCCAATAGTTGACATGTCACTCCAAGGTAAATGTAAATTTGATAGAGTCAATTTTGTGAGATTCTCAAACTTTAGAAAGTTGAATATTTGGCATTTTTTAATCGAATTTGAAAATTTTATATCACAACCATTAATCTTGAGAGATTCCAAATGTATCATGTATCCATTCTTGAATGTCCA
Organism: Leptodermis oblonga; assembly: GCA_016801395.1. Lineage (NCBI taxonomy): Eukaryota > Viridiplantae > Streptophyta > Magnoliopsida > Gentianales > Rubiaceae > Leptodermis > Leptodermis oblonga. Next base: position 52,789 of record VMRK01000384.1, read on the forward strand.
CTCTGGATCCTGCTCATTCTTTTCTAAATAGCATACCAGTTTTCTAAGTCTTGATAACTTTTGTAAAAACTCCATTGTGTTGTTATCGTACTTGAGAATTAGTGTACCAAGTCTCTCAATATTGAAAGCTGAGAAGGAGTTATTTTCTTTAAAAATTTTCAAAGGGAGTCTTGCACAAGGTAAATCAACATGTCTTAAACTTTTCACCATCCACATGGACATAGGCAGTGGATCATCTAATCTTGATGCCTCTACAATGATAGTTTCAAGGTTCCACAAGTTCACTATTGACGGTGAAAGACCAATGATGCTACCATGAACCTTTAATGCCAGGTACCGAAGATGAATTAGGGATAATATTACTTCAAGGGACCTATTACAATTTAGATAAATGCCATCCAAATCCAACACCCTAAGAACTTTAAAACTTTTAACTAACCAAAAGATGGATACATATTCCCAAGAAGGACAATCACTATCATAAAACCATAGAAAAGAGTGGACCCAGCTTGTTGCTAATTCCTTTCTAGAACAAATTGGTCATGACTTGATGAAAGGGTCCGTTTTATCATTTGGCAACGAACAAATTGGCCATTCTAAATTTCATTCATAAATATTTTTACCACTGTAAATATTATTAGTAACATATTCTTGTTTTTTATATAGAATATTTACTGGTTAAGGCTAATTATAATAATTTATTCTTTGAGTTGGCCTATCTGCAAATTTACTTAATTTATTGATTTCATCATTTATTATTTTTTTATAATCAAAATTTTCATTTATATGATTAGAAAATTCTTCTTCTAAAGTATTTAGTTTTAAATCTTTAAATTTATTATCTGGTAATATTTCTACTCTGACATTATTTTAAACTTAAAATCTTTATTTCAAGTAGAGCCTGAATACTAGTAGAAGCTATGACTTCTGGGCTACTACCAGAACTACTTGCCATATTAGCTTCTTTATTTATGAATCTATCAATTCTATCATGTAATAATATAATCTTTTCCCTTAATACATTTAAATAAATATTTTTATAATTTTGTTGTTCTATTATTATTAATATGTTTAACAGTAATAGATAATTTTTCTTCTTCAAATAATTTAGAGAAAGCATTGAAATTTAAAATCCTTTTATCTTTTTCAATTTGAAAATACTATTGTGGAGGAAATACTCCTTTCAAGATATTACCATGGATAGCCTATAATCTCTTTCTATAACAAAATATAAAGGTTCAATATAATTAGAAAAAACAAATCATGGTACAAAAGGAAATAAAATTTCTTTTCAGATAAAAATTTTATAAATTCATCTTGAATATGATGTTCTCTTCTCCAGAGAAGTTTTTGGAAAAACCATTTTCCAAATGGTTCCCATCTGGACAAATGAAATTCAGATCTTACTTGTTGCCTAGCTATTGAGCCAGGTCAAAAATCAATAGGAGACTTATAATTCATATAGAAAAATTCATTTCAGAATCGGTTGAATGTTATAAACACCTTTAATAATATTGTCCTTATTTTTGTATAACTTATCAACATGATGAATTTCATCAGAATGAACATTATCATTCCTCATATGATCACTTACCTGTGATGTAGAAACTCTGTATGGAATATTATCTATTTTCTCTATTAGAGGTCAAATAAATGAGCGAGTAGAAGCTGATCTAGATATTTCAGATATATGAGAATATCCCAATACTTTTTCAGGAAAAATATGTGGTATTATCCATCAGTATATAGATAGTTCCATTTGAAGTCTATACAATATTATTGACATTATGTTCAGCTCTAGGCTGGATATTTCATACTTGTTCTATCTTCCAGTGCTGAGGAATAGGAATTTCTTCCCATTTAATAGTCCTTCTAGTTGTTATTTTGGACTTACTGAAATTAGATTCAATTAATATTGTTCAGTTAATGATTTATCCATTAACTAACAATTTGGATTTAATGTATATAACGGTTTATAATAACTTCTATAATAACAAATACATATTACTTCAGTTCCATTTTCATAGTTATAACCATGCGTCTTAACATTTAATGTCAAAATTTTAATCATGTTAACATCGGTTAATGATAATGACAAATTTGAATAAACATTAAAATAAACTGGTCCATAAGCCAGACTGGATTGTATAACACCCATTAGAGATTGTTTCCATTTCAAATTTCTGGCATCTCATAAAACTGCTATAAAACTTCTGTAAGCCTTCCAAAGTTAAAGGTTTAAATGCTATTTGCACAAGTCCAATATAAATAAACTTATGTGTATAAAGATGTTGATTAATATCATTTTCTTGTAATATATAGACTTAATTAAAAGCAGTAGAACTAAAAAAAATTAATTTACATTACCAACTTTTCTTTGATCAAGAACCTTCCAATATTAGGGCAAACTTATTTTTCCTTCTAGCAGAACTTTCACCTTATCTTTATTATCATCTTTTCCTCCTTCCAAGTTTTTATTCATTCAAACAAAAAACTTTCTTTGGGTATTTTTTAAGAGGAAAGAAATAAGCTGCAAAGGAATTTGTTTTGTTGCAAAATAATGAATCAAATTGATCAATCATAATGCATTCATCAATAATGCAGAGAAAGAAACAAAAGTATTGGAACATATAAATCTTTGTGAGTGTGGATCCATGATTATTTTTCCCTTTTCCTTTTTTGTCTGTCCCACACACTTAATAATTCAAGAACGCCTTTTAAGATATGTCCACAAACATCATATATATGAATAAATTAATCATAATCTTCAACTCATAATTGAAATCCATACTCCATCTATTCTATCAAAGTGTCTAATTTTAAAAATATTTTTTTGTTCCATTAAGAAGTTCAATTTTATTTTTTTATATTTCTCATATCTTACTAATATAATCTTATATGGTTCTTAAGTGTTGTAACTTGCAACTCATAAAAAAGTTATAAATTCTCTAAATTCGACTCTTCTAATGAAATAGATGTAGTAATGTTTTTAAAAAATGTTTTAAGTAGTAGAAACAAATATATTCTATTCTATCCGTTTTATTAGAAGAGTCCACTTTGTAAAATATATTTTGTTCAAGTAGAAGAATTTTACTTCCAAATTTTTTGTTCCTTGTACCCTTACTGGTATAATTCGTATGATCTATAATTAACTCATATTTAATAAGTAAGGAAATAAATGAAAAAAAAGTTTCAAATTAGTTATTTTAGGTGTTTACCTTGACATTATAATAGTTACAGTTGTCAAAGGAACTCTTCTATTAGAACATGTAGATAATTTTATTTAAGGAAACAATGGTAAGTGAACTCATTCTATTAGATATATGAGAGTTTTTTAGGCAATGACACCATATGGCCACTCCAACTATTTGCAATGTTCAGTTTTGGTCACTCAACTTTATATGTGCGCGTTTGGCCCTCAACTTTTCAAAACGTGTCTGTGCACCAATTCCGTCAAAATTGGACGGAATCCCATCCAAACCCAAAGCCCACATGAGTCCCACATGAGTTTTTCAAGGGTAAAATTGTCCTTACAGCTGAAATTGGGGAAAAAATCAAAAGGAACTGCTGTTATTGGGTAAAATTGTCCTTACAGCTGAAGTGAAATTGTGTTTGCATTCTCAGGTTTTGAGGCAATTGGCTCCAGATGTTTCATACCGTAGCTTAGTTGCTCTAGGTATTGCCAGCATACAGGGATTAGCTGTAGCTTCATTTGAGAAAGATGATGCAGATCGGCTCCTTTTTTTCAGCTCAAAGCAAGGGAAAGATGGTTCTTCAAACAATCTTGATATCAGCAGTCTCCCGTGCTGGTTAAGGTCCCCGCCTCCCAGTAGGAAGAGAGTAGAAATGTCCCAAGCCAGTAATCGTAGTTCCAATAATGGTTCAGTGGCAGAGTTTGGAGCTGCTGTTAAAAAGGAAGACCTAGAGGATAAAAAACCTGTATTAGGAATGGGGTTTCAGTTCCTATGGTTCCTGCGAGACAAAAACTTAAAGTTGCAGCCCTGAGGCCCATCCCTCACATTCGCCAACAAAAAATGCTTCCCTTTTCTGGAATTTCTGAAGGGGATGGACTTGAAGGCGCCCTGGTGAAGCCTAGTTTGCCCCCTGTTGCCCCCACAAAGCATAGCAGTGCTGGAGTAACTCCAGTTTCCAATTTCAGCCCCCTGTTCCTTTTGATTTTTTCCCCAATTTCAGCTGTAAGGACAATTTTACCCTTGAAAAACTCATGTGCGCTTTGGGTTTGGATGGATTCCGTCCAATTTTTGACGGAATGGGTGCCCAGACACGTTTTGGAAATTTAAGTGGCCAAACGCGCACATATAAAAGTTGAGTGACCAAAACTGAACATTGCAAATAGTTAGGTGGCCACTGGTGTCATGCCCTTTATTTTATGGTTTATTTCTTAAAAGTAATAGGTTTTGCAGGGTAGAGTAAGTAGTGTATTACATTAGCGTTCAAGAAGTGATTATTAATTTCCCTCAAACTAATTATTATGGGATATTTCATATATGCGTGTAATATATAAGTCAAGTCTGACCTCTCATCCTCAGTTTGAAATGGCCATTATCAATTTATCTGAAATAATAATAAATAAATTTAAAAAACCATCATCTTATAATTAATTTTTTTTTGGGTGGCGGGGGTTTGTAGGTGTAGCCTTGTAGGTGGGGTAGGGGATGGGGATGGGGATGGGGATGGGGGAGTAAATACCAAAACAAACCAAATAGAATTGAAATTCCCAAAATATAGAAAACGAAATAGGGAGATTCGTTTTCAACTGAAAACAAATCTCCCGACTTCGTTTTCTTCAACAAAAAAAAAAATTTTGTTAAAAAACAAAATTTCCAGTAGAAAAGAATTCACGAATTTCATAGAGAATTCGTTTCTAGTAGAGAATTCGTTTCCTAATGGAGTTTCCTTATAGGAATTATTATTATTATTATTTTTAAATTCTGAATTTGTTTTCGGTTCTAAGTTTATATGGTTTTTTAAAATATAAATATTATTTAATGTAAAACGAATTATGGTAATTCGAAATGGACACCCGTAATTCATTTTTCATTTTTAGGGGAACAAATGCAAGACATAATTAAATAACTAAAAATTTAATTTGTAATTGAATAAAAATTTTAAATAGTTTTTATTTTTATTTTTTAAAAATATTTTTGGAAAATCAAATTGAGTGAAAAAAAATTATTGTTAAGCTTGTTTTTTTTAAAAAATGGAAAAAAAAATTTTTAGTAGAAAACGGATTTATTGAAATAAAATTATTTTTAAAATAAGTAATATAGTTTTAGTTAAATAATACAAAATGAGAAAACGAATTCA
>VMRK01000388.1:0-58595 GCA_016801395.1 Leptodermis oblonga
AAAATTATATGTCCTTTTTCCAGGTTTAAATTTATAATGTTTTTTTTTACTAATTTCGAGATTTGCCACTTATGCTAAGTAGGCAAAGTTTGTGCATCTAGTAACTTCAAATATATAGTATTTTAAAGGTAAATATATAAATTTAAATTACGGAACTTTTTTTTTTTTAAATTAAAGGTGGGATTGGTTACCCGTTTTATTTAATAAAATTAAATAAAATGAAAGGAAATACAAGGAAAACCATAGACAAAAGACAGGTCGTTAGGCCTCAAATTTTGTGCCCATGTTTGTTGAATCTCCGGTAGTCTATTTTGGGTTTGTCTCTCAGCTTGCGCTTATGAAAGATTCTGGCATTCTACCTCGACGTGGTTGTGTTACATCTTCCTCTTCCTCAACGTCTGTTTCTCAGGGGCCATAAGCCTCATCGTTGTTAAGACTGCGATCACTATGTGACTCGTGTGGGTAGTAAGGGTGGAAAGGCAAAGGAGCTTGTGGTTTTGTAGACATTCGGGCTATGAGTTCACTATCCGCAGGACTGCTAGGCGGTTGAGTCGGGCCTAGCATTCTCTTGATCTGCTTGATTGTGGGGAGCTAGAAAGCCTTGCGTGTGTGTTCCAAAGTTTCCTTGTGCGACCGACCTTGGTTGTTTATGGGCGATATTAGACCATAGCACGGGGCTGAATGTGAGGGTGAGTGAACCTCTGATGCATTAAAAGTCTCATAGGGGATTCCTGTTGGGGTAGGCAAACAGGAGCAGAGTGTGTTGTGGTGTGGAGGTGGAGGCCAGGTGATGTCGGCTCTTGCATATGCCACGTTGGGGTTGGTTGAACAGATTCTGAGACTAATGGGGCAGTTGCTGGGGCCCTTGGCATAAGCTGTGCACAGCTAGCTGGGACATTTGGTCGAACAGATTGAGGGCCTGGGGCGCTGGGCACCAGCTGCACACAACTAGCTCGGACATTTGGTCGAGCAGGTGACGGGCTGACTTCGAGAGAGGCCTGTGCACAGGGTGCTGGGGCTAGCTGCGCACAGGCGACGATTTCGGCTGGTGATGGACTGGGCTGCTCAAACACAACTTCTGTGTCACTTTCAGAAGAAGACACCATCACTGCTGCTTCTTGCTGGATTGCCAAGGGGTGTCTATCACTGGGAGAGCCTTGAAATAAAACCATTTGTCCAACTTGTTGATCTGGGTTGGGGGGTGGTTCTGGGATGGAGTTGTTCTGCCCAGCCATCTTGGATTTCCCCTTATCCTTGGGTGGTGGTGGCGTCTTCTCCTCCAGCTTCTTCTCCCACAACTGCCTAGGAAGTGGAGGCTCATCTTTGAACCAGCTTCCACAGCATGTCCAACTTTCTGACGCTTCAGGCAATAATTTGGCAATTTCTCAAACTCTAATTTTTGGAGGAAACCCTTACCTCTCAATTCCAGATACACCGTGTCAGGCAAAGGATTCAACAAATCAATTTCGGAGCATACCCTTGCCTCAGATGGCCTTGACAAATTGGCCGATGCGAAATCTGTTTTCAGTGCTCTACCAAACATATTTCCAATAGAAAGTAATGACCGTTCGTCATATAATTGAAAAGGCAATTGGGGCAAAGTCACCCGTTTTCATATAATTGAAAAGGCAATTGGCGCAAAGTCACCTAAACGGGCACAATCGATCATTCTTCCAGCGGATTGAATTCTGGCGTCCATTTTACAATTCTCAGGCTCTGTTCTCCTTTGACCTTTTCCAAAGCTGCCCAGAAAAAAAAATGGAGGGAATGTTGGCGGGTGGATTTTATGAAGGCGGGGGGTGAAACCGCGTTTCACCCAAGCCACGTGAAGTCCAGAAAATGAAAGCCTCTAGGCTGACGTCAGCACTGGCCCCATTTCCTCTATACAATGCCACATGCATTTGCACTGTATATTGTCAGCATGAATTTGGCTACTTTACTTTATTTGATACAAATTAATTACCGTACATGACTAGTAATATATATTTTATGGTGGCAAAAGTATTAGGGAATAATTAAATTGATTATGGTACATTATATTTCAAGCAATGAAAAAATTCCATATGCATAATTAGACACGAAAAAAATTAACACGCATTAATATGATTTACTTGATGCAAAAAAAAAACACCCGTTACAAACTCTTTATTATGAATAGAAACGTACTAACGACTTTTCATAAATGAAAAAAACCACCATCTCCAAGACTTCCTTGTACAACATAACGCATTCCACAACGGACAATCATTCATGAAATACGCCCTCCAAATTAATGTAGATGCCTCGACCCGTGCCAGATTTGGGATGCGATGTCGTCCCGATATGCATTCCAAGCAATTACGGCAGTAGGGGATGTGTCAAACATCGTCACCGTCCCTTCTTGGTCATTGTCAGACTCGGTTGCCGAATCTATTTCCGCATCCTCCATCTCTGCAAAGTACTCATCATTAGGCAACTGCTCCCTAATGAAATTATGGAGTGCAGCACAGGCAACTACCATTAATGCTTGCCTAACTACCATGTAGTTAGGCATGGGGCCCCGCAAGATACTGAAACGTTTTTTAAGTACTCCGAATGATCGTTCAATTACATTTCTGATACATGAGTGCCGATGATTAAACAACTCCTTCCATGTCCTAGGGGCTCTACCTCTACCACGGTAGTCCTGCAGGTTATATCTATTTCCCCTATACGGTGCAAGAAAAACCAGGAACATTTCTATAGGCAGAGTCCACCACATAATATTTCCCTGTCATAACCGAAACGTCACTGAAATTTAATGTTTTTTTTTCATACCATTCCAATATGGGCGGCGAAAATGTACTGGAACGAAAGTGTTGCGTACCTTCTGGCGGCATTGGAAAATTAGAATTGGCTCGAGTAACTGAGTCTAGAAAAACACGGGCGTCATTTGCACTCCCTTCAAACCCTGCTCGTATGTAAACAAACCGCATGTCGTGGTCACATGCAGCTAGGACGTTTTGACTAATTTGACCATGCCTATTACGAAACGCATCTCTACGACTAGCCGGCGCCCATGCCGAAACGTGTGTACCATCAATTGCTCCAACACAATCCTACAAAAAAACAATTATAGCCTTCGCCTTGTTCGAACCTAATCAACACCTGCTGAGCATCAATTCACCCTACATGATAGCCACTTGAAAACCCCACAGTCATTAAATCCGTTCAAAGAGATTCAATTGTTGGCCGACCCCTTGAAAACTTCCCGATAAGGGCCCGTTTGAAAGGCGCCGCGAGATCGTCCGACTCCTCTTCTGAGAAAATCAATGCCAGCTTTCCGCAATGTTTTGTCACCTGCTTCAGCGGCCTATCGATGGGAGGAGGTCGTGGAGGAAGGCTGTGCTTAGAGAGCACTGCTGCGTAATTAAGGGCAGCCGGGGCTTGCCGGCCACCCTCCATGATTGATGGCGCCGTGCGGCGGCGCTCAGAACTGGAGATTCGCAAAAATCAGGGATCAGAAATCCCAGGAGTAGAAACGTGTTGCTTTCAGAAGTCGCCCCCTTTTTATTCTATCAGGTGAATTTGGCGTTTTTAATTAGGGAACTTTAATGTGCAAGATACAGTTACAAAGTGTGCAAACTTTTGTGCTTATTCGTGCAAGCATAGTCCCAAATTATCGTTTCTGAAGCTGCTCATTTGCTTCATAATCAAAGCCTCGTGATTTAGCACTGGACGCCTGTATTTGAAAAAAAAAAAAAAAAACGTCCCTAAAGACCGACCACCATTCCAAAAGAAATTTTCATGAATATTAGTTACTGTTGAATTTGGTTGTAGTTGGGCTTCGACTTGAAATGCTTTTGCATAATTGTTATTCCTCCTCTTAACTGGAAATTCTTTAAACTAGAACAATTAAATCATTCTGTGCGAGATATAATAACATTGTGTGCAAACTTTGGTCCTAATTCGTGAGAAAATAAAAAATAGTAAAAAATTAAGGTGGACTGTCACATTCATTTTTGGATTTTGTAATCTTAAAGATATTTTGATATTATAATATATTCAAGTTTTTATATATATTGATCTATATTGATGTATGTTCAAGTTTAGTAATCTTCAATTTGTGGCCGACTCGTTGATTTTGAATCCACAGCTTCCTTGAAGAGAATAATTACACGCAGTGGTGAAACTTGGGTTTCGAAATTGAAGGGGCCAAAAAGAATAAATTTTATTTGTAGGAGCCAAATACTTATAAAAATAAAATTTTGTACTCAAATATAAATACTCATTAATAAAAACAATTTTTTTTGTAGGGGCCTGTCCTACTTTAATTAGGCTTATGTTCCGCCACTGATTACAAGAGAATGGTAAGTGCATCGATATTGGTTTTTTTTTTTTTTTTTGGGTGATTGTTTGGACCTTTTTAGGGTTAATAATCCAGTACCAATTGCCTACCAAAATCAACACTAATAAATTCATTAATTAGATATTCATGATAAATAAACTAAAATTTTGAAGAAGTCATCATCATCACGAAGGACGATGGAAAGTAGAAGAAAGTAAAAAAAGGAACTTACTTTAACGGTTTCATCATGATCATAGAGACGTACCTTTGTTGATGATGTAGAGGATGGGTCTACAACATGCATGGGTTGAGAAGAAAAAATGTTTGAGAATTGGAAGTCTCATCCCGAAATTCTCTGCACACATTGAAAATTCAAAATAATTATATACTTTTCCCCCAAAATTCATAGAACTATTAAATCAAGCAACAAAATTTACTTAATAAAAAGATCGGTTCTGAGAAAACAAAAACAGAAAAGAGGGTTTTGAAAATCGCCTTGCCATTTGAACCGAACTCGAATGGAAAGCAAAATATTAAAAGAGAAAACAACAATGTTTTATTTAATCTCACATTTTTTTTTCTACAAAGACCAAAAATAAATTGGTGGTCCGAATTGGCAATCCCGATAAACAAAATAAAATAATCAGATATAATCTCACTCTTCAGAGTTGTTTATACTATTGCATTATTTTTTATTTGTTGACTCTTGTTGAAAAGTACTGGTAGAGTGTGGCAGGGTCAAAAATAAATTGGTGGTCCGAATTGGCAATCCCGATAAACAAAATAAAATAATCAGATATAATCTCACTCTTCAGAGTTGTTTATACTATTGCATTATTTTTTATTTGTTGACTCTTGTTGAAAAGTACTTGCAGAGTGTGGCAGGGTGCACTGATGCACAGCGTATAAAAGTCTTGCTTATAGTTATTAATTATATGTACTGTGAAATTAAAATTAAGAAAACAAATCAAATTAAGGAACTTTTCCGAGCAAGATATAATTACATTTCGTGCCAACTTTAGTCATAATTCGTGCAAACATATGTGTAAATTGTGGTGGACTATCACATTAAAGAAAAAAGGAATGATCCAAATTGCTCAAATCAAAAGCTCTACTATAAATTAAAAATGTCAGGCGTTTGAGGCACTATAGGAAGAGAACATTTCACAACACCTGCAAAATTTGTTGTGTGCCTTGTGGAAGAGCGGGTCTCCAATATAGGCGGGTCTAAATTGGAGACCCAAAAGGGTTATTGGACTCGCCTATATCGGAGACCCGCCTACGAGTCCAATAACCCTTTTGGAGGCGGGTCTCCACTTTGGAGGCTCCCGCATTGGAGGCGGGTGCCGGGTCGCAAAACCCGCCTCCATTATGTGTTTTTGGGGTAGTGATTGATTTTGTTTGTTGATTGTTTGGACCTTTTCAGCGTTTATACCACACTCTTTGAACAACTGCTTGATGGAGAATTGGAAACTAATGTACTATATGCCTACAAAATAAACATTAACAAATTCATTAATTAGATATTCAGGATAAAAGAATTAAATTTTGAAGTTATTCATCATAATTACAAAGGATGATCATGAAAAGTAAGAGAAATATAAAGAACTTACTTTAACGGTTTCATCATGATCATAGAGATGTACCTTTGATGATGAGGTAGAGGATGGGTCTACAACATGCATGGGTTGAAGAGTTGGTGTTAGACATATAATAAGGCAATACATAAGCCTTAATTTCAGAGATTCACACAAGAGTAATAGCACCATGATTTTAGCATCATGATTTTAGTCTTGATTTATGCTCAATAGGAGATGTATTTTATTCTCTTATTTTGTATATAAAAGATTCATATAATGAATAGAAAGAATCATCGTTCATATTTTCACATGGTATCAGAGCAGTGAACGAGCACATAGTCAAAAGGAAATTTTCTTTTCTCTAACCACCCGTCATGTCTGAGAACACCACCATGACTTCAAACACCACGCCATCACCATCGATCAGCTTATCTAGCGGTACGGTTCTAACTTGTTCTTTTCCTTGTTGGATTATTGATTCTGGAGCATCAAATCACTTATGCACATCTTTATCTCTATTTTTGTCATGTGCCTCTATCCAAAAGAATTTATCGGTTCAATTGCCCGATGGCTCTCAAGCGCTTGTGAGTCACATAGGCATTGTTCATTATTCTCCGACCCTCACACTTCGGAATGTTTTTTATATTCCATCTTTCAAATTCAATTTGTTATCAATCTCAGAATTAACAAAGTCAAGTAATTGTGATGTCCTTTTTTCTTCCTCTGATTGTATCTTTCAAGATTGAGCAACGAAAATGACGATTGGTCGGGGTAATGCTCGACATGGGCTATACTATCTTGCTGCCGCTTCAGTTTTAAATTCTACCTTTTCATCTCAGATTTGTAATAAATTTGATGTATGGCATTCTAGACTTGGCCACCCATCAACATCTCATTTTCAATTTATTCTTAATTATTTTCTCAATGTTACTGCTTCTAAAAGTTTTATTTGTGATGTTTGCCCGCGGGCTAAACAATCAAGCCTCTATTTTCCTCAAAGTACTACATGTTCTTCTCATTGTTTTGAATTGATTCATGTTGATACTTGGGGTGCGTTTTCCGTACCATCACATAATGGTTCACGTTTTTTCTTAACCATTGTCGATGATTATTCTTGTTGCACTTGGATATATTTCATGAAAAATAAATCTGAAACTTTTCATATGTTAACTCTTTTATTCAATCAAATCAATCGGCAATTTAACACTAGCATTTCCCAAATCCATTCTGGAAATATTGGAAGAGTTTTTCGCCCCCAATTACAAGCAATTTGTTCCGACAATGGGACAGAGTTTCTTTCTAAACAAATGCAGACTTGGTTCCATGATCACAAAATTATTCACCAACGCAGTTGTGTTGCGACTCTCAAACAAAATGAGATTGTTGAAAGGAAACATCGTCATCTTCTCGATGTTGCCCGAGGTTTACGTTTTCAGGCCCATCTAGTCCTCTCCTTTTGGGGAGAGTGTATCCTTACTGCGGCTTTTCTTATTAACAAACTCCCTACCCAGTGCTTCAGCACTAGTCGCCTCATCAAGTTTTACTTGGTACCACTCCATCTTACTCTTCCTTACAGGATTTCGATTGCCTATGTTTCGCTAAAAATTTGCACATTCATCACAAATTTGATGAGCGAGCTAAACCTGGAATTTTTGTTGGCTACCATTTTGGACAAAAAGGGTACCGCATCTATGACATGAAAACACGATGCATATATGTTTCACTTGATGTCATCTTTCATGAATCTTCCAATCAATTTCTATCATGTCTCCTAATGATGGCGACATTAATAACTATTCTATTCCTGTTGTCAATAGTCTTTCTCTCGATACTGTGACTCTGAACATGGAAAGTTCGTCCCCAATTGCTCTATAAATTTTGGAGCTCAATATCACTTCTCCATCTCCATTTGATGTTGTCCTTCCAATTGAAGATAATCATCTCCCACCTCATCCTTCACAACGTGTTCGTCATCACCTTCTCATCTCACGGATTACATTCGTAATTATGTCTCTCCTTCTACCGCTTTTCCTTTAATTGATTATTTCTCTTTATCGTGTTTTCGCAACACTCGTCGAGCTTTTCTCTCCACTATCATTCACAACGATGAACCACACTCTTATTCGCACGCCATGAAATCTATCAAATGGCATAAGGCCATGGCCAGTGAAATCCACGCCTTTGAAGCGAACAACACTTGGGCTCTATGCTCGCTTCCCCCGAACAAAACTCCCATTGGTTGTAAATGGGTGTACAAAATCAAATACCATTTTGATAGTTCAATTGAATGCTACAAAGCGTGCCTCGTTGCCAAAAGGTACAGTTAAATTGAGGGCATAGATTATCATGATACCTTCGCACCCGTGGAAAAACTTGTCAATGTCTGTGCTCTTCTTTCTATTGCCACAATTAAAAATTGGTCTCTTCATCAACTTGATGTCAACAATACGTTCCTCCAGGGCAATCTGAATGAAGAAGTTTACATGAAACTTCCCCCTGGATTCTCCTCTCAAGGTGACACTCGAGTCTGCAAATTAAACAAATTTATTTATAGACTCAAACCGGCTTCTCGTCAATGGTTTTCTAAATTTGTATCTACCCTTATTAACTATGGGTTTCACCAATCTGTTTCTGATTATAGCCTTTTCACATATCATCGTGCCAATAATTCTGTTTTTATCCTTGTTTATGTCGATGATATTATCATTACTGGCAATAATAACACAGCCATCTCTAAGGTTAAAAATTTTCTTGCTCAATCTTTCTCCATCAAGGATCTTGGTACTCTTCGCTACTTCTTAGGCATCGAGGTTTCGCGATCCAACAAAGGCATCTTCCTTTCTCAGTGCAAATATGTCCTTGATATCTTATATAATTCTAGTATGACTGGTTCTTGGCTGTTGGCCTTTCCTATGGAACAACATCTCTAATTACGACCTACTGATGGGACTCCTCTTTCTGATCCCACTATTTATCGTCGCCTCGTGGGAAGCCTCATTTATCTCACAGTAACTCAGCCTGACATTCAATATTGCGTTAATACACTCAGTCAGTTCATCCAGAATCCTCATTCTGCTCACCTGGACACATCCAACCGAGTTCTTCGTTATCTTAAGGATCAATTGGTAAGGGTCTTTTCCTTACTGCATTTAGTTCTCTCTCTTTAATCGGGTATTCCAACTCTGATTGGGCTGGATGCCCCACTACTCGTCTCTCCACCACTGGTTACTTCATCATGCTCGACTCTAACCCCGATTTCTTAAAATGTATCATTTATAACTTTGATCCTAGAAATGTTATTATTGATAATTAAATTTATACCCTTTAATGAAGAGTTTATTTTGAAAAGTATCACTTATACATTTGAACCTAAAAGTGTTACGTTTGAGAACTAAACTTATACTTTCAAAATGAAGAGATTCAAAAAAAAAAAAAAAATTTGTATCACTTATAATTTTGAAGCTAAAATGGTTACTTTTGAGAATTAATGTTATACACCCTCTGTTCTATTAGAAGAGTCTACTTTGTAATATTATTTTTAGTAATACAAAATGAACTCTTCTAATGGAATGGATGGAGTGCTATAATTAATTTGCATATTTAGAATAATATTTTTAAATACTAATTAAATATGTGTGAATATATACAAATAACACACTATTAGACCCTATATTGTTTGCACCTTTTCATAATTAATCACATAAAACTAAGGAGTATTTATAGATGAAATAAAATAAATTGTAATTTTGGATTATCAAAAAAGAATAAAAAAATAAATTAATAAATAGTAAAAAATTGAATTGTGGTCAAGTTGTCTGATCAAAGAAAAATGCACTTGGTATACGTTTGCACTAGAAGGAAATTTTGAGGAAATATTTTGATTTCCCGCGCTCTAGGCTTAAAAAAGCTGGCGCCTAATTTTCTTTCATTTTTTTTTTCTTTTTTCAAAATTTAACCCCCACTTTCCATGGGTACTCACTCTATCTACTTAGCCCTCTATATCAAAATTCTCCAAAGGCCTACACGGAGAAACCAAAGAGTATCAAAACTCTTCATCGTCATCACACAGTAGAGGCTACATAGAGGTCGCAACTCGCAAGGAGGGCAAGGAATACTAAATAGAGGTCACGTATTTGTTTTCTTCTTTGATCAGAAATTCCACCGTAACCCCCCTTCTCAATTTCCGTATACTTACTCGTTTAATTGTGCAGGTATGCGTCGAAAACGCAAGCAGCGCCCATTGAGTAGCCTTCATAATGAGCCAATTCTGCAACCAACGGGTAAGATTATTTGTTCTAGAATATGAAAAGTTCCAATAGTGCTGTGCGAACAGGAAAGTTGAGATTTTCTTGTAAAATCTAGAAAAAGGAAAAGGTTTTGGTGCCCCTGAACAAGATTTATTGGACTTTTGAATCAACTGAGAAGGTGAATTATTAATATGCAATGGTTTATTTTTTGCTCCGTTGACGTTCAATTTCAGAGCAATTTCTCACACACACACTTTTGAGGTTGATTTTGGTCCCTTTTGAACGTGTGTCTATGTTTCCCATTTAGTGGATTTCTATTTTCTTGCATATTGGTTTCAATTAAGTCTTGGTAGTTGATTTGTATTTGGTGATTGCTAGTATTATATTTGGATTGTGTTTCAGAGACACTTCTACTGATCAAATCTATTTTATGTTTCTTAAGGTTAGGGTGAGAGTTTATTTTATCGACGTTTAGTTGCCATTTTGCTACTGTTGTGGTGTTTTTCTTGTTGTCTATGCTTATTTGGTTGTTTTCAAGTTTGCTTACAATGTATGGAACTGCTTTCTTCCATGCAATATAATCTGCAGCTTGCTGGTTTTTCTTTATCAGCACAAAACTTCATGTTTCAGTCTCCAAAGGAGGGCACCAATAGCATGAAAAAATCTATTAAGATGCAACTACAAACACTGACCGGCCTAAACCAATAAAACCTCTGTTCTTCAATAGATCATTCAATGTGTAAGACCAGATATCCCCCTAAAAACTGCTTGGTATGTTTGTCCACCATTTTGAGCGACCTTCTGGCCTTCCTCGGTAGCCGTAGTCAATAGCTTCACAACCGAATCATCTTCTAATTCTTGCAATGTAACAACTTCATACATTGGATGGCTCTGTAAACAATATTTCATCCACTCCCCAAGTGTCTCCACATCTGATTGTTTGAGTTGATGGAACTCTATTTTGTAGGTATAGTTGATGTAACGCAAAAAAGCACACAAAACAACTCTAGTCTTCCACATGAGGGAAATTCACAACCTCCAGGTAAGACAATATATTTTCTATTTTATCGCATTCGTATTTATTAAATTTTTTTTTTTCAATGTTTCCTATAACTTTGTAGAAATGTCAAGCATAAATCAAGTTGGTAGGCAAGTCACAGTTACTCAGATAAATTGTAATCAATTGATGCATTAGCACTATGCACCAAGCAAAGCTACCTTGCAACATAATGAAACTAGGGGTGTGGTTTCAAATTATTTTCTATTTCTTGCTGTTTCAATTGGTTACTGCACTCCTAATCTTTTCTGTGTCAAACTTTGCAACCTTACATCTCCATATCAATTATAGTTCTCGGAAAAATGTGTCATTAAGTTAGCACATGCCAAATAACATTGATTTGTCCAAAACAGTAATTCAACTATCAAAGAGTAGTCATATGTTTTGGGCAAAATACAAGTTTAAACATGTTCATGTAAGATTCACAGTTGTCCCCTTTGTGGTGTTTTTCTGCTTGCCTCTACTTATTTGCTTGTTTGAGGATTGCTATTAGCTCAGATACTAGTGGTAAGGCATAATGTATCTTTCTGCTCTTTTTTTTATTTTAATTAAAAGCACCGCAGCATCTGTTGCATTCCATTCAATCACCCCTTTGTACTCATTCATTAGAAATGCCGCATCCGTCTTGATCTCAATTTCCATAACCTCCTTTTCATTAGGTTTGAGCATTTATTTGTTCCCTCACTTTGCATAATGCATGTTTTCCTTTAGTCATTTGTATGGGCCTTTAGTTACATCTCTCATGTTTGTATTTATCTTGTCACTGCTTAAACTGATGTCATTACATGCACATCTTTGCCTTCTCAAAATCTTCTCAAAGGAGAAGATTATTCTCTTTGCATCCCATCTATGCCAAATTAAACAGCATAGTAACACAATAACTTCGTCGTCCAGGGCTGATTCAAACCAATTCAGAAACTTGCTATATTCACTCTTTTCCTTGCAGGATACTTTTCCACCCCTATGACACAGAAGTTTATTTTTCACCTCTAAGAAGCATACCTTTGGAAAGTACTTTACTTTCAAAACCTTTCCCAGCAAAGACTGATTGTTTGAGCTGATAGAACTCTGTTTTGTATGTATAGCTGATGTAACTCAAAAAACCACACAAAGTAGCCTTACTCTTCAACATGAGGCAAATTCACAACCTGCAAGTAAGATTATATAGTAAGAAAATACATTTTCTATTTTATCGCATTCATATTTATTTAATTTCTTTTCAATGTTTCCTATAACTTTGTAGGAATGTCAAGCAGAACCCAGGTGGGTAGGCGAGTCATAGTTACTCAGACAGATTCTAATCAATTGATGCATCAGCACTATGCACCAAGCCAAGCTACCTTGCCCCACAATGAAACTAGGGGTATGGTTTAAAATTATTTTTATATTTATATGAGGGACTAACTTCCTTGTTGTTTCAGTTGGTTACTGCACTCCTAATAAATTCTTAGATATTCGACTTCATATTCTCTGTCATAAACTTTGCAACCTTGTTCCTCATATCAATTATATATCCCTAAAAAAAAGTGTCATTATGTTAGCACATGCCATATATCATTGTTTTGTCCAAAAATTTAGAAGAGTAGTCATATATTTTTACCCAATACAAGTTTAATCATGTTCATGTAAGATTCAGAGTTGTACCCTTGTGGTGTTTTTCTACTTGTCTCTACTTATTGGTTGTTTGAGAATTGCTAATAGGTCAGACATTAGTGGTGACATATAATGATGTATCTTTCTGCTTGCTTCTTTAAGTAAAAGCCCTGCTGCATGTGTTGCATTCCATTCAATTGCCCCTTTGTACTCATTAATTAGAAATGCTCCAGCCGTGCTGATCGCAATTTCCATAACCTTCTCTTGATCAGGTCCGAGCTTTTATTTGTTTTCCCACTTTGCATAATATGTTTTTTTCCCGTAATCATCTGTATGGGCCTTTTGTTACATCTCTCATGTTTGTACTAATGTCAGCACGCCTTCTTTTCAATTTCCATGACTTTTTCTTTATCAGGTATGAGCTTTTATTTGTTCTCCCACTTTGCATGATATATTTTTCCCCGTAATCATCTGTATTGGCCTTTAGTTAAATCTCTCATGTTTGTATTAATCTTCTCGCCTCCTCAACTGATGTCATTAGATGCACGTCTTTGCCTTCCCAAAAATTAAAATTTTTTGCATCCCATATATGCCAAATTAAATAGCATGATAACACAATAAGTTCATCATCTAGGGCTGATTCAAACCAGTTCAAAACCCTGTTATATTCACTCTCTTCCTTGCAGGATACTTTTCCACCCCCATGAAACAATTCCTTTGTTTTTCACCTATAAGAAGCATACCTTAGGAAAGTACTATACTTTTTCAGCTGATGGAACTCTATTTTGTAGGTATAGCTGATGTAACTCAAAAAAACACACAAAATTGCTTTAGTCTTCCACATGAGGCAAATTCACAACCTCCAAGTAAGATTACAATAAAACAATACATTTACTATTTTATCGCATTCGTATTTATTTAACTTACTTTCATTATTGGCTATAATCTTGTAGATATGTCAAGCAGAACTCAAGTGGGTAGGCGAGTCATAGTTTCTCAGCCAGATTCGAATCAATTGATGCATCAGCACCATGCTCCAAGCCAAGCTACCTTGCCACGCAATGAAACCAGGGGTATGGTTTCAGTTTATTTTTTTATTTTTTTGTGAAATCTTATTCCCTTTTTCAATTGCTTATTGCAAATGTCTAACTCCTAATCAATTCTTAGATATTCGACTTCATATTGTTTGTCATAAACTCTGCAGCCTTACTTCCCTCATATAATTAATATATGCCTAAAATACATGTCATTAAGTTAGCATGTATAACTGTTTTGTCCAAAAAGTGATTCCACTATTGATGGGCTCATATGTGGTGGCAAAATACAAGGTTAAACATGTTCCTATATCTTCAAAGTTGGTCCCCTTGTGATTTTTTATGACTTTCTCTTCTTTCTTTTTTTTAAAATCATATTTTTTCTTTTATAATTCAGTAATGAGATAGATAATAACAGGCACATAAGTAAGGAGGAAATCAAATATTCTCCAATTTCCTTTCTTTCCTTCATTCATCTATGTACACAAGATTCTCAATGAATGTAAATGTCTTAAATGGTTACCTAATTTTCTGTATTTTTTTATTTAATTGATTAAATTTTAATTTTTAGGTTTGATGAATAATTACATACTAGATAACTAGATTCACAATTCACAAGAAGTGCCCATACAACAACAACCATGTCACCTTGTAAATGCAAGCAGTGAGGTAGAAGATGAACAAAGTACAGAGAAACGAATAGGTAAAAAAAAAATTTCAATTTTTTTATTATAACTTTTTGTGTATGTTAATTTCTAGTATTGCAGAATTGTAATGAAATTTGTGAAAATTGCAGGAAAAGAAACTAGAGGCCCATATGTATGAAGGACATCTGGACTCGACCATCTCATCTACCTCCAATTGAACTTTAGTTTAATAGTCTTGGAATACCTATAGGAAAGAATGCAAGCCAGTTTGCTGAATTCTTGGGCACTATAGCAAGGAATAGTATGTTCTGCCCAATTGATATGGAAGATTGGCGTAAGATGCCAAAGGAGTACAAAAAGAAAATGCTGGATTTCGCTAAGGTATTTATAAGTTTAGTATTAGACATACGTATACAAAATAATTATGTGTACTAAATTAAAAATGTTATGCAGATGAAATTTGAGACCACTCGTGCTGATGAAGATTGGATTCTAAAATGCATTAATAAAAAATGAAAAAACTGGAAGCATGAGCTAAAAACAAGATATTTTTTGCCTGATATGGGCATCGAAGTTTTTCTCGAAGATAAAGATCAATATTCTGTCCCACTGGAATAAAGAGGAAATAAAGGTATATCACATTTTTTATTTAAAGTGTAATTATTTCATCACAATTTTGAAGGATTTACCTTTTGATTTTTTTTACCGTCATTAATTCAGGCATGGAGTGAGAAAAATAAACTTGCTAGGTTGGAGAAAGGGATGGATCATGCAACTGGAAAAAAATCATTTGCATGTGTTTATGCCGAATTGGTGAGTTTATCCACTCCTTTTACAATATTTTGTTAATTATAGTCTCATCTAATTTACTAAAATAAATGGTTATTCCTAGTTTAAAAAATTGGGTCGTGACCCGTCTCATTCTAAGTTATTTGAGACAATCTATGTTGGTCGCAACAGAACTCTGGCTAATGTTGCTCAGTATTTGGTAAGTTTCTGCATTGGTAATTAGTACTTCGACTTAAGAATTCTATTTTCAAAATATTATAATCCATACTATCTTAAACTTGTAGGATAAAATGAATGAGAAAAGAAATCAACTTCCAGAAGGTGTAGAAGATCCTATTGGTCCCAATGACATATTTGCCCAAGTAATTGGCCAAGATAAGCAGGGTCGTGTTTGACTAATTGGGGAGGGGGTTACTTCTCTTGATGCATTTGGAGAGGCTCCTAATCGAAACAAGTTCAAACGTATTGTGGTACATCAACAGTCAAAAATGTTGGAAATGGAAAACCGCATTGGGGACTTACAATCAGAACTTCAAAATTCACAACAAAGACTTGCTTCACAAGAGTCTACATTGTTACCTAATAATCCCCTTGGGCTAGCTTTAACAAAGCAATCTAATGTTCATGTAAAATTTAGTGTTTTCTTTGTTAACTTATATTTCTCATAATGGCTTTACTTGTCTTTTAAATATACTCTTTCAGCTGTATATTTTATTTAGCTGTTCATATTTTCTTTTCATGCAATACCATTCACTTTTGTGTATACTATCTTAAGATGATCACTTCTTCGGAGTTAAAATATCATGCTTATATGTCCTTTTGGTGTTGTTGCTTCTTTTTATTGTCAAAAGATCGTAAAAGTTTTCACTGTTTTAATTGTGGTGTGGGAAATTTTGAAACTTTTATGTACACATTTGTAGCTTTAATTAGTTATATGACTTAAGCTCAACTCATTTCTCTTTCTTTTTTTATTTATTATTATTTATTGAAACTTTACTTTATATAGCACTCCAACAACAGTGTTCATGAATCTTTGATTGTGATAAAAATTCTCAAATTCAACTTTAGTATAATGTGGTGAAATTAGGGTCCCAATATGAAAAACATTTTAATCAAAAGCTCAAGTTTTCTTCTTTTTTTTTTTCTTTTATAAATCTGGTGCATATCTTACTATATTACTACAGGACCAGAGTATTTGTAATACAATACTTGAATAAATTATGCGCCTTTACTGCTTCATCGATGCTAACTTTCACTACTTTGTAATATTTTACATACTTTAGCCATACTAAAATGTCCTCTACAACTCCTCTGACTCCCGTGTAAGCTGTCTTTGGATCTTTTCACTGCCTTATGAGTTGCTGGAATTATAGGAGTAATGCAAGCTGGAATTATAAGATTATATATAGCTTACCCTGCAGCTTGCGACTTTTACATCCTTCCTGCTGTTCCATTGAATTGGAGTGATTCATGATAGAGAGCACCTAAATTTCTTTTAGCTTATCTGTCAATGCGGCATTCACCTTATGACTTTGTTTAACTCAATACCAATTTAACTGGATTAATATTTTCAGGTTGGAAGTTCTATTGATATCAAAAGTCTTATAGATCCAAATAAAATAGTTGCTGAAGGATGTCTTTATAGTACTGAAGGATGTCTTTATAGTACTGATCCAACTACAATAGTTGGGAGAGAAGTTTTGGGAGAGAATTGGTATGAAATACATGTTAAAGTAGTCCTTCAACCTGAAGAACGACTGGTTCGACCTCATGATCATTGTCAAACCCTTGGAGATGCTCTTGGTGAAATGGTTGCTTGGCCATGTAGTTTTGTATGTAAAGTATTACTTTCTTTGTACATATTTACTTATTTTTAAAAGCTAACTATTCAAAATAAGTTTCTTACATTTAATTATTACATTCAGGTGACACCCTATGAGTTGCATTGACACCCTGTGAGTTGCATTGAAGTGTTTAACGATTGCTTTGGAGATGTAAAGGCATTGGTTACAAATTCAAATACATTCATTTCTAACAATCTTGGATTCGTAACTGACTTTCTTATATTTTAGGTATGGTTGTGTTTTGAATACTTCGCACTAGCAATTAGTTAACATATTAGATTGTTGATTTGCACATCTTGATTTTAGCTTCTTTGTTTTGTTTTTTCCCAGTTTACTAGTTGGTTAGGCTTAGTACTAGTTTGTTTAGTGATTTTAATCATTGTAATGACAATTATAACTTTTTAGTATTTGAAGTAACAGTAGATTCTTTTTATTTTTTTTACTAGATATATATATATATATATATATATTAGTTGTTAAATTATTTTTTAAATTGTACATCACTTGAATGAAAAAGAAATTGCCCCAATGTATATTTTTCCAAGAAGCGTTAAATTTACTAAACTGATTTATAAAAACACTTTAAAAGTTCCAATATTAAATTGTGGAATTATTTTTATTTCAACATTATAATGCCAAAAATTATTATAATATGACATCTAAAAGTGTCAAAAAGTCATTTTATTAATATAATAAAATAATTAAAATTTACATATTAATACAGTATAAAATGTCAGCAATTAATATAAAATGGCATTTATAAATGCCATAATATGTGATTATTCTATCAATTAAAAATGTCTTAAAAAGTTATTTATCAATACATTTCATTATGCCTTATAAACAATTAAAAATGTCTTAACAAGTTATTTATTAATACATTTTATTATGTCTCAACACACCTTTCCTGACATTTAATAAAGCCTCATTATCAATTATTCATAATAGTTTGGGAACTTATTTAGACATTTTAAAAAGCCTCGATAACTTACATACTCTATTAGGACACGACTTTAGCCCACGCTTAAAGTTAATGTGGGGATAAATTAAATGCCTCAAAAGGTATGATAATAATACATTTGTCAATGTCTTAAAATCTATTTTTTGTTGTAGTGAAATTTTCATTTGATCTCACACGGTTTTTTCTGCAGAGAGTCAAAAATAAGACGGCGGTCCAAATTGGCGATCCCGATAAACGAACGAAAAGAATCAGATATGGAAGGGTGTGACATTATAATCTCACTCTTCTTATATGTTTCTACTATTACATTATTTTTTTATTTGTTAACCCTTGTTGAGAAGTACTGGAAGGGTGTGACACGGTGCACTAATGGGAAGCGTGTTAAAGTTTTGCTTGTAGTAATTAATTGTATGTACTGTTAAATTAAAATTTTAAAAAAGTAAAATTAAGGAACAATTACCTTGCGTTCCAAATTTGGTCGTAATATGTACAAACATAGTTACAAATTCTAGTGAACTATCAGAATAAAGAAAAAGGGTATGATCCAAATTGCTCAAATCATAAGCTCCACTATATTAAAAATGTCCATCGTTTGGGGCATTAAAGGAGGAAGAGAGGGTTGCACAACACCTGGAAAATATCTACTGTGCCTTGCAGTAGAGCCTCCATGCACCACTGTTAGAGTAGCTTCACTTTGGCGATGCCGAATTAGGAACAGAACGAGAGGATCAACATGTATATTCTTTGAACCCAAGCTTACAAACTGCATGATGTCCTATGCACTAATAATCCTTCGGCATTCACGATGGCAACGATCATTTGCTTCAGCAATGACAAGTTAAAGAAGTCCGATGTCACTACTACAAAAATGACTTTTAATGGCGGTTTTTTAGGGCTTTTAACGGCGGTTTTTGGCATTTTTGAACCGCCATCTATCCGGCAGCCGTAAAAAGTTTACGGACTTTCTACGGCGGTTGTGAACCGCCATAGAAAGTTCGGACTTTCTACGGCGGTTATCTTCAAAACCGCCGTAGAAAGTTAACTTTCTACGGCGGTTCGCTTAGGAACCGCCGTAGAAAGTTGGCTTTCTATGGCGGTTTTGAAGATAACTGCCGTAGAAAGTAGAAAGTTAACTTTCTACGGCGGTTTTGAAGATAACCGCCATAGAAAGTACCAAATTTGTAAAAAAAATTTAATATTTCATTTTTTCTCTACATTCAAAAAATATATATCAAAAACAGCAGGAGGAACAGCCTTAGAAAGGTTTGATATATATATATATATATATTTCAACTTTATTCAAAATATATATATCAAAAACTTCCAGGCTAATAAACCGAACAACCACCAAACTTCACAAAATTTTTGCGTGCATCCATCAAATTCTAATTAATTTAATCATTAACAGTAACAACAATACAATAATCACCGATAGAACACTAATCAAACCCGAATTTAATCATTCATCATCTCACCAAATCCGATTTAACACTAATAATAAACCCTAGGCCAATCACAATAATCAAGTAACAATAAAATTTGTAAAGCTTAAATAAAGTTGAAACTATTCTATATTACCTTTTTATGATTTGAAGCCCACAACAAGGACCGATTGTGGTGAAATTATGATGGGGGATTAACTCCAAGTGGTGGGTGATAGCCGATTAAGAACCATATCCGGAGTTGGGTGACAGCGGATCTTGTTATCAACGCTACAGGAAGAACGACTTCGGGGGAAGACAAGAGAAAAAACCAACGGAAAGAGGATGGGCGTCGGCAACGAGAGAATGCTTCGGTTTGCTGGAGATGGAAACAAGGGGAAGCCGCGGCCGGTTGGAGATGAAAACAAAGGGAAACCCTTAAAATTCAAACAAAATCAAGTTTCTATGGCGGTTTTTATTAAAACCGCCATAGAAAGTTACTTTCTATGGCGGTTTCAATTACAACCGCCGTAGAAAGTCCATTTCTACGGCGGTTTTAATAAATCCGCCATAGAAAGCCCGTAATTGTGAATTCCCGCCCGTTCCTCTATTCCTATTAATTTCTAGTTTTTCTATTTTTGTAAATGAAATCCCAATTATCAATAGCAACCTAAGATGAACCTAAGAGGGGGAGGGGGTGAATTAGGTTCTTGACACTTTTAAAAATATTTTCTACAATGAAGAACAACTTTGAAAAACCATTTTCAAAGCAAGTGTAAAAACTAAGTTTACAAATTAAGTGAGGTGTGTGATTAGTGTTTTACAAATCATAAAAGCAATTGAACAAACAAAGCAAGAACACACCAAATTTATAGTGGTTCGGATTCCCCTTGAATCCTAATCCACTCGACAAGTTCTACAACTTGTTTCCCTATCTATGAAACACTTAAGGGAGTGTTCCAATCCCTACCAAAACACTTAAAGGAGTGTTCCAATCCTTACACGTGCCTAATGGCTAACAATGAATCTTTTGCCCCCGCTCCTTCCTCAAGGACTTAGGGTCTTACTCAAGACTTCATTGCCTAGCTACAAGGACTTTTGCTCAATCAACCTCTTGATCAAGACTTTCTCCCCTTTGCCTAATTTAACTCTAAACTAGGACTTTACAATTGCCCTAACTCAACCCCTTGAGTTGGGTCTCTCCTTTCTACTTGCTCCCCCTTTCTTCTTGCCTAACTCCTTACTCAAGAGTTGGACTTTTCCTAAATACAAATTTCCTACACTCAAACTCTTGAGTTAGGACTTTTCTAGATGTGTTTACAATGACAAAATACTCCACAATGGAGTTTACAATATGACACAAAAACAGGGCACAAGTGCCTCTTGACAATCCTACCTTAACAAGCTAATTTGCACATATAGATAATTGAAATGAAGCTTGAGAGTGTTGTTAAAGTGTAGGAGATGTTGGGGAGTCATTAGCCGTAAGTGCTCTTGAAGTGGGGGTATTTATAGGAGAAGAGAGCTCTTGAATTGGATGAAAAACGGACAAGAAAATTCAAACCCGAGAGCGCCGCGACAGGCCTCGCGAAATCGCGGGAATCGTGCTCCTGGTCGCAGGCGGGAAACCTGGGCTGCTGTGCGGCGCGCGGCTCCCAGCGCGTGCTGCGTGCGACTCGATGCCTGCGTGCGGCGCCGCTGTCGCGGGTCTCGATCGCAGGTCCGGTCCCGCGGCGCTGTCCCCTTGTCGGCCACTTTTTGTTTTGCTTCCCATTTGTTCATTTTAGCTCCGATTTCTTCGCCGTTTTTTGCGTTAGTTCACCCGTGAACTATTCTCTTCATTTTATGACTGGAAAACACCGTGGGTCCCACATTGGGATGAGCTCGGTCGTATTTTTCTTCTTTCTTCATTTGCTTGCCGTTTCTTCGTTTTAGCTCATTTTTCATTGCCGTTTTTTGCGTCGGTTCTTCCGTAAACATTTCCCTACATTTTCTCACTTAGAAGAACCATTAAATTAATTCTCATATTTGTTAACTCATCAATCAAAATAAGGATTAAGACCAACCGGGTCTAACAGTAAATTAACCCCCAAATTTTTTTAAATTTAATAATAAATATGTATTTTACTATTTATCAATTTTTATAGAAAAATTCATCATATTTATTAATTATATGGCAATTAGAAATACAACCGTCTAGAAAGGGACTTTCTACGGCGGTTTTCTAAAACCGCCGTTTTCAAAAACCGCCGTACAAAGGGGACTTTCTACGGCGGTTTTATTTCTAACCGCCGTAGAAAGTACCCTTCTAAAACAGCCGTAAAAAGGTGACTTTCTAAGGCAGTTATCACTTTCTACGGCGGTTTATTTCTAACCGCCGTAGAAAGTCCGTACTTTGTTTTTAATGGCGGTTTTGGTTTTTTCGCCGTTAAAGCACCGCCGTAAAAAGTCCATTTTATGGTAGTGTGTGCACTCTAGCTTGGATTAGTTTCTGACTACCCCCATAAATCTTGGCGTGTGACGAGAAATATTTTTCTGTATTCATTATAAACTTGTACAAAGAGTTTATATACAGCTAACATACCAAACCTACGAGGCCCAAAAATACACTTAACTATACAATATATCCAACACCACCCCTCAAGTTGGCGCGTACAAATTGTGTATGCCAAACTTGGCTAGCAAAAACTCAAACTGCTGTCGCCCTAACGGTTTGGTAAAGATGTCTGCCAACTGAGAATTCGTGGGAACATGTGATGTAGCAATGGTTCCCTCCACTATGGCATCCCTCAAGAAGTGGCAATCCACTTCAATATGTTTCGACCGTTCATGAAAAACAGGGTTCTGAGCCAAATGCAGTGCTGACTGACTATCGCAAAATACCTGCATTGGCCCCTCCGTGCAAATCCCAAGACTCTGGAGAAGTCCGTTAAGCCATTTCAACTCACAAGTCAGTTTCGCCATAGCCCGATATTCTGCCTCTGCAGAGGAAAGTGAAACTGTAGCCTGTTTCTTGGTCTTCCAAGAGACAGGTGAAGCACCAAGAAATATCATCCATCCAGTAACTGATCTTCGTGTTTTGGGGCAAGCAGCCCAATCTGAATCACACTACCCTGTCAGCTTCAGATTACAGTTTCTCTGAAGTAGAACACCCTGTCCCGGGTTTCCCTTCAAGTAACGTACTACTCTTAAGGCTGCTGCCCAATGATCCTCCTTTGGTGCTTGCAAAAATTGAGACAAAATGTGCATGGAAAAACACAAGTCTACCCTAGTGAAAGCCAGATGGATAAGTCTACCCACGAGCCGCCAATACTCCTCTCTATCGGCCAGGTCCGGACTCGTCGAAGCTGCAATTTTCTGATTCTGCTCCATCGGAAATGACATGGGCTTCTCTCCCAGCAGTCCTGTCTCAGATATAATGTCCAGAGTGTATTTTTGCTGACACAAGAAAATACCCTCTGCACTCCTTGCCACCTCTATGCACAAAAAATATTTGAGCTTCCCCAGATCCTTCATGTGAAAACAGGCCCTCAAATATTTCTTAAACTCTGCAAGTTTCTTGGAATTGTTCCCCGAAATAATCAAATCATCCACATACACCAAAACATTCATCCTAATTCTCGGCTTCGAAAAAGTAAATAGTGAGTAATCCAAGTAAGACTGAACAAACACATACCTCCGTAATGCTACTGTTAACTTTGCAAATCAACATCTGGGGGCCTGCTTCAACCCATACAACGATTTGCGAAGCCTACACACTTGGCCATCTCTCCCTTTGCCGAAACCAGGAGGAACCCGCATGTACACCTCCTCCGCCAGATCTCCATGCAGAAAGGCATTGTGAATATCCATCTAGTGTAGTTCCCAATCCTTTGCTGCTGCAACTGCTAGAAAAGTCCTGACAGTCACCATCTTCGCCACTAGTGCAAACGTATCAGAGTAATCAATGCCTTCCAATTGGTGATTGCCAAACACAACCAACCGTGCCTTGAGCCTCTCAACCTGCCCATCTGAATGATACTTGATCTTATAGATCCACCTACTCCCCAATGCTTTCTTGCCAGCTGGTAATTTCTCCAATGTCCAAGTCCCATTCTTTTCCAGAACTTGGATTTCAGTCTGCATAGCCTCACACTAGCCTGCATCTTTCATGGCATCCTTGAAAGACTTAGGCTCAACTCCTGTAGTAACAGCTACAAGAAAGGTACGATGGTCCACCGAAAAATAACTACTATTCAAATAATTAGACAAAGGGTAGAGATTACCATGACCGGAGGAATACTTGGAACTCAATGAAGCGGGGAGAGAGGGGGTGGACTTGAAACCAACAACTGTATTAACCACAAAATCTCGAAGACGAACAAAAGGACCCGAGTACGCTTACCTCTACCCAAATGCACAACCGGATCCCCTTCGCCTCACACCTCAGCCCCATCCACCACGGACTGCGGTTGCTGGCCGCCCTCGGCAGCAACAAAGAACTGCACAATAGCCTCGGGATCTCCCCCTGCCGCCGCTGGACCCGGCACACTGGTGGCGCCGCGGTGGTGCTAGGCGAAGTTGAAGGGGGAGGCACCTCTAGTAGGTCCTCATCTTCCTCAAACTCATCATGTACAATGTCAACCAAGTTTGGTGCAACAATATGTTCCTCAACCAAAGCAGCAGAAGGATGATCGGAGAAAGAAACACAGATTCAACAAATTTAACATCACGGGAGACAAAATATTCACGGGTCTCCAAATCATACAACTTCCACCCCTTTTTCCCAAACGGATATCCCACAAAGATACACCGACGACTTCTACTAGCAAACTTATCAAATTTGGCTTTCAAGTTATGAGCATAGCACAAAGAATCGAAAACACGTAGCTCAGACAGAAGAGGTTTCACACCAAACAGACATTCATACGGGGACTTATAATTCAACAATTTTGAGGGGGTCCGATTTATCAGATAGCTAGCATTTAAAACACATTCACCCCAAAACTGCACAGGAAGATTAGCCTGAAATTTTAAAGCCCGAGCTACATCTAATATGTGCCTATATTTCCGTTCAAATCTACCATTCTGTTAGGGGGTGCCCACACAAGAGATTTGAAAAATAATACCCCGATCAGCCAAAAAATTCCTAAGACAAAAGAATTCAGTCCCATTATCACTCCGCACCATTTTAACTTTAGCATTAAATTGACGTTCTACTAAAGCTGAAAAACGGGTAAACAATTCAAACACCTCAGTTTTATCACGCATCAAGTAAATCGAAACTCATCGAGTAAAATCATCAACTATAGTGATAAAGAAACGAGCACCACACGAAGATAAAGTATGATAGGGACCCCACAAATCACAATGTATCAATTCAAAAGGAAAACATGCTTTATTGTCACTCAATAAAAATAATTCACGACTCTATTTAGCCTGGCAACACACATCACAGGACTTATTCAAACCATCACTAGAAATAAACGCAAATGGTAGGTTCTTCACGATCTTAGCCGAGGGATGCCCCAATCTTTGATGCCAAACAATCGGATCCTACTGATCAACAACTCGATTTGCCTGAACACCAAAGCCACCCCTGAAGTAGTAGAGTCCCCCCCGCCTTTCACCGATTCCAATCAGCATCCTCGAATGTCGGTCCTGAATAACAGAGCCAGATTTAACACAGTGTACCACACAGTCAGTATCATCAGCCAGATGCGAAACAGAAATAAGGTTGCATAATAAATGAGGTACATAATAAACATTGTTCAAGGTCAAGTGGCTAGACAATCTGACCGTTCCACTTTTCACAGAAACAGCCTTACTACCATCAGGAAGTCCAACAGTGCAAGAAGGCATATCATGTAAATTGGACAACAAAGACAAGTTACCCGTGACATGATTCGAAGCACCCGTATCTATAAACCATAAACTGGACAGAAACTCACCACTTAATCGATCATCGATGCTCTTATTACCCAAAAGAGAAAGCAGTTGTTGCAATTGCTCAGAACTCACACCCGAAATACCTGAAACAGGCGCTGAATCACCACTGCCCATTGCGGCACCTCCACTGGTCGCCGGACAGACCACTGCCCGTGCCTCAGCAGCGTGAGGTCGCGCCGCTGCACCTGTTGCCGGTCCGCCTCCTTTCCCACGGCCAGCTCCGCGATCAGGGTTGGCCTTCCCACGGAATTGAGGCAGTTCTCCCCACCATTCTGGATATCCATTCTTCCCAAAACAGGTAGATTTCTTATGCCCAATCTTACTACAGTAAGTGCAAGTGACATTAGGAACAAATCTCGATTTATACTCAGAAGTACTTTTATGCGGGGCTTTCACAGCAATAGTCATCACATCTGCCTGGTCAGATTTGACAGAACTATTCTTAGTCTGCAGTTGCTCCTCTTGATTCATTGCATTAAAGGCCCAATCCAAGGTGGGTAGTGGATTTTGCGCCAAAAGTTGAGAACGTAGGCTGCCAAATCGCTCCTGATTGATACCAAACAAAAAATCATGAAACTTCGCCTCAACCTTTTTCTTCTGAAACTCTTCACTCATTCCACAAATACAAGCAGGCACCAGATTGTATTTGTCGAGTTCATCCCATACTTTTTCTAATCTCCCAAAGTATGTAGCAACAGACATGGTGGCAGTCTGTTTGCAATTGGCCAGCTCAAATTTCAACTCTTGTTGTCGTTGCCCACTACTAATAGTAAACCGTCTCTGCAATAAATCCCACAACGGTTTCGCCTCTTCAAAATAAGGAATCGTGTTCTTCTGCGACTCGTCAATGGTGTTCATGATCCGTTGCATGAGTGTAGATTGCACCGCATCCCAATCATTCAGATACATCGGATTCACAGGTTTGCGAATACTACCATCCACAAAACCATACTTTCGCCTTCCTGGCAACGATAAGCACATAGAATGAGCCCATTGTTCGTAATTCGCACCATTAAGTTTCACCGTACTAATCATGTTCCCCGGATTATCATTGGAGCCAAGATAATACGGAGAAGAAGGTCAATTCGCCGATAAATAATCTCTGCATCAGGGTCATCAGTCCCGATCTTCTGGTTCGGGGGGTTCGCCAGAGCCGGCGTCTGCTGGTCGGTGCCGGGGGTCATGGTCTTCGATCCTTCATCAACCATAGTGAAGGAGATCGGGGGGGCTCCAAAAAATCAAAGATGGAGGCTAGTGTTTTTTATTTCGTGGCTCTGATACCATGATGAGAAATATTTTTCTGTATTCATTATAAACTTGTACAAAGAGTTTATATACAGCTAACATACCAAACCTACGAGGCCCAAAATAACTTACGAGGCCCAAAATACAGTTAACTATACAATATATCCAACAGCATGTGATGAGAGGATACGCCAAATGATCCGATTTATGCTATTACAGGCAACAAATGGTCCGCATCTCGCTGGTAAGGAATTTGACTATTTTTGTGATTTGTAGCTCGTGCATTTCAAAAGAAGGAAAAATTAGTTAATTAGCATAATGTAATGCAATTGAGATGGTAACATTTTTCATACTCATGTAAACAACACTACAAGAAAAATGGGCTTTAGTGACGAAATTATTATAGTCGTCAGTGGAAGTCGTCAGTAGAGACCCTTAATAGTGACGAAAATCGGAGTCGTCATTAAAATTTCGCCAAAATGGGGAGTTTTAGTGACGAGATTCAAAAGTCGTCAGTAAGTCGTCACTATATGGGTGGCGCGAACCTTTCCCGCCTATTTCATGACATTTAGTGACGAAACTAGTGACGAAAATGAGGTTCGTCAGTAGTTTGAAGACATTTAGTGACGAAAATTTATGACGAAATTTATTTTCGTCAGTAAAGGCATGGGGATAGCAATATTGTGGCAACAATTTGTCGTCACTAAAACAGTTATTTATAGTGACGACAAATTATGGTCAGTAAAAGTATGTTGTGTTGTTAGAGAAAAATAGAGGCATCAAAATTGGTTGAAGTGAGGCTCGAAACCATGTCCTCAAGAAAAGTTACACATTGTTTTACCAACCCATCACTATCCATTTTTCGTCTATTAAATGTTTCAATTATCCTTAACTACATTTCAGTTTGATTTAATATTCCAAAAAATGGCTTAGATAAGTTCACATAATTCCTTAGCAAGACAACCCAAAATTTGATGAATACATTTCAATTAAGTAAAGGGTGAAATGCATGAAACAATCATTTAAATATTAACTTTTGCAAAAAATGACACTTTAAAAAAAAATTCTCTTTTTTAGACACTCAACTTCAAAAACGCTCAAAAAATGACATTCTGTCTGGTTTTGCCGTTATCTCACTAATAGAGAAAAAAGTCAGGGGTATTTTCGTCATTTTGCATGTCTCGTGCACTGTTCATCTGACAAAAAAAATTATCTTTTTTTTAAAAAAACTAAAGGTCTGCACTATTTGAAGAAATGTTTGAAAATTTTTTTTTTGGGAAGTTGAACAGTACCCCCAGATGGCAAAAGGACCGAAATGGCCCTATTTTTTTGCTGATTCACCACTAAAGGAGCAAAAAATTAAGGGGTAATTTCGTTTCGTTTCACACATTGCAGGTACTGTTCATCTTGCTAAAATTTTTTTTTTTAAAACAGTTATGATTTTTTTAAAAATTTGGTATAATTTGAATGAATAACGACCAATTAGAACTAAAAAATGATATCAATTACACAAATATGCCTAAACTCTACTTCTCAGTTAATATTAACAAATTAAATAACCATATTTTTGTATCAAATAAAAATGTGAAAATACACAAAGAGATGGGATCAGTCAAGAAACTGATATTTACCAAGTCAATGAGCTCTTTATTCCCAAAAAAAAAAACTTCAAAAGTTTTAAAAAAAAAAGTCATAAATGTTTTAAAAAAAATTAAAATTTTCTTTTGGAAAGATGTCAGTACCGGAGATGTGCGAAATGATGAAATTGCCCCTGAATTTTTTGCTCATTTGGTGAGGGGCAAAAAACTCAGGGGCAATTTCGTTATTTCGCCATCAAGGGTACTGTTAATCTTCCCAAATTTTTTTTATAAATTGCACTATTTTTTTTTTAAAAAAAGAAAATTTTATTCTGGAAGATGAACAGTGCCGGAGACGTGCAAAATGACAAAAATACCCCTGACTTTTTTGCTCCGTTAGTGAGATAACGGCAGAACCAGACATAGTGTCATTTTTGAGTGTTTTTGAAGTTGAGTGTATAAAAAAGAGGAATTTTTTTAAAGTGTCATTTTTTGCAAAAGTTCATAGGTTAATTGATGTTTCATGCATTTCATCCTTAATTAAAAGTATTGATCTATAATAATATATATAATATTCTTTTTAGTCCATAACTTTTAGAAATGCCACTAAGACACCCTTATAGTGTTCTTTTAGCCCATAACTTTTAAAAATGTCAGTAAGACGCCCTTTTATTTCGTTTAGTCCATAAATTTTAATAATGTCACTATGGCACCCTTATATTTTTCTTTTTGCTCATAAGTTTGAACAATGTTACTAACGTATCCTTTTTTTTTTCTTTTAGTCTATAACTTTTAAGAATGTTACTAAGGCACTCTTATATTTTTCTTTTAACTCATAACTTTTAACAATATACACTTTATATTTTTTTGTTAGCCCATAGCTTTTACACTAATTCTTACTAAGACACACTTATATTTCTATTTGAGCCCATAACTTTTAACAGTGTCACTAAGGCACTCTTATTTTTTTCTTATAGTCCATAACTTTTAATAATGTGAATAAAAAACCCTTATATTTTCCTATAGCATATAGCTTTTAATAATATCACTAAGACATCATTATAATCCATAACTATAAACAATATTATTAAGACACTCATATATTTCTCGTTTAGTCCATTAATTTTTGTCAATATCATTGAACACTCTTATTTTTTTATATAGTCCACAAATTTTACCATTGCCACTAAGACACCCTAATAGTTATTTTGTGTCCACATCTCTTAATATATACTCCCTCTGTTCCCAAATAAGTGGTTTTTATAGAAAAAATACACAAATGAAGGAGATGAGTGAATTTATCTTTTTTTACCCCTATTTATGTTTTCTGGCTTGACTACATTTCAAATGGGAATGTGTCAATGTATGTGCATTTAAAATAATATCATTAAATGTAATCAATTAATTAAGGGGTAATATTGGAACTATTAAATTTTTTTTTCTTGTAATGTGCAAAGGGACATTTATTTGGAAACAAAATAATTATCTATAATGGCCACTTATTTGGAAACGGGGGGAGTATATTTGGAAAATAATTCCATATGAACATCCAAACTAGTTGTATCTACTGAAATTATTTTAGTCTAAAAACTTTTAACTTTTCCACCAAAACACCCTACGATTTTTGTTTTTGCTCATAAATATTTAACAATGTCATTAAGACACTTTTATATTTTTCCTACTGTATAACTTTTAACAACATCACAAAGACACCTTTATATTTTGCGTTTAATCTATAAATTTTAACAATACTACTAAGACACCTTTATATTTTATTTCCAATCTCACTAAGACACCCTTATATTTTTTTAATCGATAACTTTTAACAATACTTCTAAGACACCCTTATATTTTCCATCCAATCCATAACTTTTGGCAATGACACTAAGATTCCCTTATATTTCTCTTTTAGCCCTTATTTTTTAACAATATTAGTAAAGCACCCTTCTATTTTTTCTTTTAGTCCATAACTATTAGCAATGCCACTAAAACACCCTAACATTTATCTTTCGGTCATAACATTTAATATTCTCACTAGGACACCCTACTATTTTATTTTAGTCCATAACATTTAACAATGTTAGTAGGACACCTTTATATTTTTCTAAGTATACAACTTTTAACAATGTCACTAAAACACTTTTATTTTTCTATAACTTTTAACAATGCCTCTAAAACTATATTTTCCTTCCAGCCTATAATTTTTAACAATATCACTAAGGCAGTATTTGTATTTCTCTTTTAATCTATATTTAACAATATTACTAAAACACCTTTATAATTTTCTCCGAATCCATATTTCTTGATATATATTTGAGAAACAATTCCGTATGAACTACAAAACTAAGTAAATAAAATTCCAGTAAACTTCCGCAAGCGTATGGCAACAAAAACATTAAACTTTTTTTGGAGCTGGTAATAAAACTGAAATATATTTTTAATTAAAAAAAAAATTTCCTAAAAGATTACCTATCGTATTAAAAAGGAAAAAATGATGACTCAAATAATATTTTTCCCACCCCAAAACCACCCTAAAATACTATATAGGAAATTTGGAGAATTTTTTAGGCTACAGTAAACTTTGCATTATTCATTAAAAAAATAAATTAATCACACTTCCCAACTTTCATTTTCAAATCATGTTATTCTTTTTCTTCTTTCTAACAGTAGTTTTGTTCAATTGAACGTTCATATTTTTTAAAAATATAAAGATTTTTTAAAATACATTCTTACAAAAACATTTTGAGAAAAACAAGGAAAGAAAAGTGGGTTAGATACATTTTGAAGTCAACATTTTGCTTTCTTCTCTTCCGTCAAAAGAAGAAGAAAAATGAGGGCTTGATTTTGGGCAAAGAAGTTTCTGCAGTGAGGGCTTTCACTCAAGAGTAAGAACCTCCTTTATTGTGTGTCTTCAAGCTAGATCTGCTACCTCCGGCAATGAAGTTCATCCCAACTGTTGGCGATTGAAGCTCATCATCTTAGGTAAGCTTTCATTCAATGATTTTTCCTTATTTATTGTGGTCAGAAGTTGTGGGTCAATTGTTTGGCTTAAGGATGTGTGTTTAAAGTTTGGATCTTTGAGGTTGGAGATGGGGAAATTCAGCTTGCTGGTTGTCAAAGTTAATTTACTCGTTTTATGATTTTCTTGAACTTCGAGGGTAGAAATCTAGTTGCATTCATTATCTGTGTGTGGATTAGTGGAAGATGAGTTCTTTGACTTCTAATTTGTGCCATAGAAGACTTTCTGGTTTGAATTAATGCTATTAGCCAATGAAATCTTAAGGCTGCTTTTTTAGTGTAGAACTTGATAGTCAACACCTCTGTTTGTTGCTTGGGCTGAATGAGTACTGTTTTGTAAGCTACCAACTCTGTTTGTTGCTTGGGCTGAATGAGTTCTTGGTCTCTGATAATAGGGGAACAGATGTTATTAGTCAAAATAAGGAGGGAATATTCAGTATGTTTGGTAAGCTACTGAACATTTTTGTGCCATTTCATTATCTCATGTTGCTTCTATTTTCTTGATCTTTTGTTGCAGCATCCAATTACCATACAAACTTGAGGAACCTTTGCTATAAATCTGCTGTATTTATGCTTCTTGTTGTTGGTTCATCTATGTTTCCTTTACGTTGTGTTTGAGGTCATAGACAAGCGACAACCAAATATTTTGAAACAGAGCTTCCACCCTATTAGTTTTAGCAGGCAGATTTAGCTCAGACTTGATAGTATATCCTACTTATCGAAAGATAAGTTTGCATGTTTTTTCTTTTACAAGTGCATATTGATGTTAAAATGCTCATACTTACCAGCTGATGCACAGTGGAATAAGTTACAATATGCATTTCAAAATGACCATTGATGGTTGCCTCATGATGCCATATACAATCATTTGAGTGCATAACAAAGTATTAAGTTTGTACAAGATGTCCGGAGGTTTGGATTGGTGCTGGATGTTCGATTTTATCTCATCCATTTCAACCCCGTGCAAGATAATAGGGAGCACTAAGTTTGAAATGTAGTCTTTTCAATTTCTTTATATCATGCAAGTAGTAGAGGTAGAACATGTTGTATGTAATTAGTGTCTGATCTTGGATAACTAGTTTGTGAACTGATGTAGTTAGTGCACGTTGGGAAGATTTCACGACTGTTACAAGTTGTGGAGTTCTAGTTGCTAACAACGTATGTGTATGAGCATTCGGTTAATCAAGGTTGATCTTTTTTAGTATCTTCTACTATTTGATGAGGCAATGTGTTTTTTTTGTTGCTCTTATTCTTTCTCATTTCATTCCCCAATAACCCTCTTCTTGTTTAAAAAAAACTATGAATAATCTCCCAACGTACTGTTTTGTAGCTTCTTGTTTAACGTCATGCTCTTTTTCATTCTCTGTTCGTTTAAAAAAGGTGAAAAGAAAAGAGAAAATGTTGGATTATAAGGGAATCTGAATATCCTTGTTTCATTGGCTGAAATTAAAGATCCGATGCACAATACTTTCTCTTTATTTTCTGTGTGAATTGTGAATTTAGATCCAATGTATGCTTCCAGATTTTGTTAAAGATGAAATTTTTAGTGCATTTGAATTTTATCTTTGGTTCCATTGGTACTGGAGTAGAATTAACATGTTTTACCTTTGCATTTATTATCTTTTTCTCTCAGATATAGCTTAGCAACTGTATTCTCTCATTTTATTTATTGATATTGAAATTTAATGTATATAACCAAGTGATTTCTGGAATTTTTAAGACTTATTTTGCCTTTCTATTATATGTAGATGGCGCCAGGAGGACAAAAGTTACGAAAAAAACAAGTTCCAAATCCCTTAACTACACAATCATCACCTAGAAGAAGCCCTCGCTTACCTACTACTCACGCCACTCCAAAGTTTCGCTTACGAGATGAGGAAGAGGAGCATTCGCATGAATTTACACCAAGGAGAAGCACACGTCTAGTGCAAGCTAAGAGAACTCTTGAGCTAACAAATGAGTCTAGTGCTGCATGTCAACAACTTAGAGAAGAATCCAGCCCCCATGTTGGAAGAGAAATCAGCAGCAATGAAGTGCATAATACTCAAGATCAATCGCAGAGTGAGCAAGAGCAAACTCCTACAGGTAAAACACATTACATACCTTTCAATGCTTACACTTAATTGGTTGCCCCTATTTGATTCTACCTACCTTTAAGCCAAATTGGAGAGTTTTATATCTCATTATATTTCCATATGAATAAATCATACGATAACTTTTTATATCATTTCTTCATTTGTTTTTTGACAAAACAAAATGCATAGGGAGTGCTCGAAAGAGAGGTCGAACCAGAAATATTGGGTTGGCAAATAAAAGGCATGCGGGAAATCATTTGGTGGTCAAATTTAACCTAGATTCTGAGCGCATTGTTGGTGAAAATGCAAAAGAATTCATATCTGAGTTGGGTTGCGTGATGCGCAAGATGGCTAGATTCAACAAGCCCAACTTTGAATCTCAAGATGAAAAATTGAAAGATGCGATCATCAGGAATGCTTCGGTATATCTAACTAATATTTACAACCTAAATTGTAGTTGTTTCTAATTGATAATGATATAATTATTTTTTGAACTTGTAGGATGGGTTCATTTATGAGGATAGTTCAGCTGTTAGAACAATTATTCACACACAGCTGGTCAATCAATTCAAAACTGCAAAGCATGCTTACCATATGCATTTTAAAAAATTTCCATCTAAAGACGAGGCACTCAAAACTAAGCCCCATGAAGATGTTTCTGATGATGACTGGAAATTTTTGTGCAATCACTTTGACAATCCTGATTATAAGGTTTACAATTCCACTGTACTAAATATTATGCTTATTTTGGCCTTTATGAATTTTGTTTTAAATCACTATCTCACTTCTTGGGTTTTGGTAGGCAATGTGTGAGAGAAATGCTGCGAATCGTGCAATGAGTACGACCTTAACAACTGTGGGAACAAAATCTATTGCAAGAGCGTGTGAGGAAAAGGTTTGGAAAGTATATTTTCTTAAGAGTATTTGATTCTTAGATCGTTATTCCTTTTAACTAAGTTTCTTATATAGCTGGAAAGAGGGGAGGATGTGGACCCAATCAAAGCTTTTCAGGATTCACGGTTTTCAAAGAAGAAATTGGCACTGGTTAATGATAAAGCTGAGGACAAACTGGTATCTATTATATTGTTATCCACATATTTGGGCAATTTGTAGTTTGTATATGCTTATTCTATAGTCATTTAACTCTTACAAAATTGAAGATTAAATTTGTGCTTTCTTTT
The DNA here is from genome assembly GCA_016801395.1 of Leptodermis oblonga. NCBI lineage: Eukaryota > Viridiplantae > Streptophyta > Magnoliopsida > Gentianales > Rubiaceae > Leptodermis > Leptodermis oblonga. Next base: position 34,504 of record VMRK01000388.1, read on the forward strand.
CTTGAAATTACCTTTACTGATCATATTACATTATAAAGTAAATTTTATAGTTGGACTAGTTTTTGTTATGAGTTGTTCTTATGGCTGGCAACCTGTGTGTTGCCTATTGTACCTGTTGCTGCATGTTTAACTTATAGTCTTTTACTGTGAATTTATTTTAGCTTCATTAGAGTTTTATTGTGAATGACTAGTTTAAAGGTTCTCACCAATTTATTTTGGTTTCATGTTTTTAAAGATTCTCCTTAATCAAAAATAGACATTCATTACAAGATGTGAATCATGAACCTGAAATTTCCATTTTGGTTGTACTTCTGGCTGCACCTTCGATTTTCTTTTTTACTTTCGGCTGCAACTTTAATCAGAATGCTTTATTTTCTTTTTATTTTTTAATTCTGGCTGCATCTTGCCAAATTTCTTTTTGATGAAAGAAACACTGTTGCATTGCTTTTTCTCCCAAGTGTGCGTGTCTTCTGTTTCTGATTTCCAGTGATACTTTGTAGGCTGCTTTGGTTCTTTCAGTCATTTATTTGTTAAATCAAATTGAAGTTAAAGTTGACAAATTCCTAAGTACCTTCAGGTTTATACAGACTGCTGCTTAGTCATGAGCTGTATGTCAATAATTCACATTATATAACGCGGCCCCTCTCATAAAAGGATAAGCCAGTTTGTGAGTTAATTGGAAAATTTACTTGAAAAGTATATGGTGTTGTGCCATCTCCTGTCTAGTTGTGCTTCCCTTTTAGTTTTTTGCCTTTCAAGTTTTAAAATCTGTAACGCTGCTTGTACTTCCTTCACTGTGTTTTGCCTTGATGTGGGATTGAACATCAGATTCAATGTTAAATGTCTTGTTGCAACTCTTGCATGCATGAGATATTACTGCAACAAAGTAATACCTAGCAATTCAGAACCTTAACTTTACACCAGTATACAAAATAGCCTTGGCAGTCTATTCCATCCCATTAGATAATTTAGACCCCTTCATTTTCAGTATAATACTTTACTTTCCCGCAGAGTGCTTTGCCTTGTTGTGAGGTTCAAAACCAGCTTCAAAATTAAATGTCTTTTGGCGACTCTTGCATACATGGGATCCAATAGATTTAGGAGTCTGCTAACTTTTGTTACCCTTCTTTCAATCAGTTTTTTGAGGAGTGGCCAGTTTTGCTTTCTTTATCCTGCCCAGGTATTTTAATAGATGAATTTCCAGCGCCCGTTTTGCCAGTCTCAAAACCTTTTTTGGTGTTTCTTCTTCATCACTTTCCTCAGAGTCATCGTATCCTTCAGAATCACTCTCATCCCAATCCTCATCCATCGAAACAACCCCATCATCAGAAACTAAATCATCTTCATCCTTTTTTTGGCTTGTTTTTACAAAAAGTTACCTTTGCCTTATCCGCAACATTGTCCTTCTCAGCATTAGTAGCCTTTTTAGCTTCAGTATAATTTTCTTCCTTTAGCTTGATCTCAGGTTTACCATTGTCAGCACGAGTAAGTTGGTTGATATCTTCCCCAAAAACAGAATAAAAAACATCTATTTCATCATCCTCATCTTCAAAAGGACTTCAGGCCTTGTATCCAAAAAAATAGACCTTTCAATTTTTTCGACTGTGCGAACGGTCAAACTCCTATCAAAAAGAAAGTTTTCTTGTTGCGGCAGCTTATCAGAACAAAGTGTTCTAAGAACAAGCTTCTTCCCATCAACATTCAAGAACAAGCAAACAGATTAATTACCTTTTTGCTTTTACAATATTTAGCCACTTCATCAATGCTCATGAATACTTGATATGTTATTTTTTGTTAAAATCCATTCTAATTTTCCTAAAATTGATTTAAGACTTCTAATTCATATGGTGCATAATTGTTTCTATTTTTCAGGAGAGGTTGACGACATTAAAGGCTACTACATCACTGACTCCTACTGAGATTTGTGAACAAGAACTTGGTCGCCTTCCTGGACATCGTAAGCGTTCTTCATCCAAGAGAAAGCGTTCTTCTACTGAAAATTTGAGGGCTGAGGTGGCGCGACATTCCCAAAGAGCTGATGATGCTGAAAAAAAATCTATTTCTCTTGCTGAAGAGTTAGATGCCCAAAAGGAAGAGGTGAAACAATTGAAAGAGAAACAAAGGCAGTCAGATGAGCGGATGAATTCTCTATCGAGTGAAGTTGCTTTACTCATTCAAACTTTGCAATCTCAAAAAGATGTAAGTTCACACATTTTCAAAATTTCAAGTATGTTAGCTTTCTGTAATATCTTGATTTCTTATTCTGATTATGAAGTATGATTGATTGTTTTTTAAGTGGTAAGAACACAAGTAAGTTCACATATTGGATGTGTTTCTTTTGTTTCCTTTGTTTCTTTCAAATAGAATTTACATTGTGAGTGTTTAAATATGGTTTGCATAAGATAATGGTTGTTCTATTTTTCCTTTTTGCAGTGACTTGATTTCAAGAAGGATGTTTTGACGGAATTGTCAGACGTATTTCATGGTGGGAAACTATTTTGGATATATTGTCAATATTATGACCTTTTGCTCTTGTCAATATCTTGACATAGTATTAGTCAATGCCTTTTGGACATACTTTGACATAGTATTAGTCAATGCCTTTTGCTCTTGTCCATATCTTGACATAGTATTAGTCAATGTCTTCAGCACTTGTCAATATTTTGACATAGTATTAGTCAATGCCTTTTGGACATATTGTGATTTAGTAGCTGCTAATTGTTAGTTGTTAGTTCTTTGGAACAATCGTTTAGTAACTCATATGTAGGAATTGATCATTTTGGATTGTTCCAAACCACTAATAGGATCATATGCTTAAGAGAATTTAGTGTAGATTGATCCTTTTGTAGCCTTTATATGGATATGGCAATGCTAAAAATTCTACTGTCTTTTAGATCATTTTGCCTTACCTTTATGGGAATCTATGGTATTATGATCATTTTCTTTAAGGAAAAGCTTATGTGATGCCTCTTGTAGTTCTTAAATCAATTGTTTGTCGTAATGAATGTTTTCCCCTTAGATTGATGTGAGAGTAATATTTCTTTGCTCAATTGGCGTTGAATATTGATATTCAATGTGTAAAGTGTTTTTTGGCTGATTCAATTTTGAAATGGTTTGGGAATCGATTCTATTTTCTACTGTGATGAAATGAGACAATTTCTCTTGTTTATTTCTTACTTTGTATGTCATAAGGATTTTTATAAATTGGTTGTGACGAATGTTTCCGTCACTAATATTTATTGCTCATAATTCATAATGTTGACGTGCGTATGTAAATTTTTCGGTTAAGTCGTTGGATATTGAGAAAAATTTGTTGCCATTTTGTCAACACAAATGGATTTTCAGTGACGACCAATCTGCTAATGTTCGTCACTCAAGTCACTTCGTACTGATAACTAATTATGGTCACAATATCGCGTCACTAAGCAGATCCATATTGACGACAATTTGTGGTCACTGAAGTTCGTCACTAGATTTACTGACGACATTTCGTGGTACTGTGTTTCGTCACTAAAGCCTTTGACCATTTGTTACCTACTGACAACTTTCCTTCGTCACTATCTTTCTCGTCACTAAAAATACACCCTTTAGTGACGACTTTAGACTTTTAGTGACGCCTAAGCAGCGCGACGACTTTTGTCGTCACTAAAATTAGTGACGATAGATGGGTTGTCAGAAAATGGTAGGATTTAGTGACGAAGGTGTAAAAAAGTCGTCACTGAATCCTTTAGCTACGGACCTATAGTCGCGACCACTTGACGACCCGTTTGTCGTCACTAAAGGCTTTGACTTTTGTATTGACGATTATTTTTCGTCACTGAGATTCGTCACTAAAGCCTTTGACCATTTGTTACCTACTGACGACTTTCATTCGTCACTATCTTTCTCGTCACTAAAAATACACCCTTTAGTGACGACTTTGTCTTTTAGTGACGCACACACAGTGACGACTTTTGTCGTCACTGTCTATAGTGACGCCCGAAAGTCGTCACTAAATGGTAGGCTTTAGTGACGACGGTGCAAAAATGTCGTCACTGGACCCTTTAGCTACGGACCTATTGTCGCGACCACTTGACGACCCGTTTGTCGTCACTAAAGGGTTTAGTGACGATTTTCGGGCTTTTACTGACGACTTCGCGTCGTCACTAAATCCCTTTTTTCTTGTAGTGCAAGTTACAGATAATTTCAAACGTTATTTTCTTCTTTTGTTTTACAAATATTGTAGTGACAATTGTGCAATTAGATTTAATTTAAGCATTCTCAGCAGAATTGTGCATCAAAAAAGTGAAGTATATGAATTCGCATTTTGTTGACTAAAAATATGTTGATCAATAAAACTTGTATTAATTTAATATGTTAGGAGTTCTCTTATAATGAATATCAACAAAAACACACCCCGTGCCCTTTAAAAAACTACTAAATCCAACAATTAAATGGAAGTGCCTAACAGTGAAAACCAAAATTTTTGAAGTAAAATTTGGCTTTAGCTCACAAGTTATATATTAATAAAGAGAATTCAAGCAATGGATGTGCTTGAAATTATGACCTTATGCAATTACTATTAATTTCATTGATTTAAGAGTTTTTGACGCCCATCCATCAAAGGTAATTGAAAAAATAGAATGGTAAGTGCAAGTTAAATATGTATTCAGATTCGAGTAAAATGTGAGTGCAAAGCAATTGCATGTGTCCATATTAATCAGATGAAAATCAAGTAACAATTGTTATGTCAAAACTTCCTCCCATATAATAAATTGTAAAATGAAGATAGAAAAAAGCTACAACTTTATTTTAATAATTAATAGGCTTACGAAAGAAATTAAATGGATGAGTTTTTGGAACATTTTCTATTCACAAATAACTAGTAATAATTTAACGGAAGAGAAAATCGAGAAAGATTTTGATTTTCTTCAACTTTAATATTTCATTTATTAGTAAAAGACTTAATTATATATCTAAATTTTTTGTATTGCGTACTAGAAGTGATTCGGAAAAAATAAATAGTAAAAAGACTATGCTTTCTCGGATAAGGAAGAAAGGTTGCACACAATGTAGTTGTATCTGGCACAAATAAATTATACAGTTATATTGATCATAGAGATGTACCTTTACTGGATGTAGAGGATGGGTCTACAGCATGTGCATGGGTTGAGACAGGAAAATGTTGAGTGTTGGAAGTCTTCTCCCGAATTTCTCTGCACGCGTGGCCGATTAAAAAGAAATATATACTTTTACCCCAAAATTCATAGAAATATTAAATCAAGCAAGAAAATTTACTAAAGAAAAAGAGGAGTTCTAAGAAATCGTACACAGAAAAGAGGGTTTTGAAATTCGTCAGGCAATTTGAACCAACTCGAATGGAAAGAAACATACAAAAAAAGAAAACAACAATTTTTTTATTTGATCTCACACGGCTTTTTTCTGCAGAGACCCAAAAAAAAATTGGTTGTACAAATTGGCGATCCTGATAAACGAACCAAAAGAATCAGATATAATCTCACTCTTCAAAGATGTTTCTACTATTGCGTTATAATTTGTTTGTTGACTCTTGTTGAGAAGGACTGGGAATGTGTGGCAAGGTGCATAGATGTGGAGCGTGTAAAATTTTTGCTTATAGTAATTAATTGTATGTACTGTGAAATTAAAATTAAGAAAGCAAATCAAATTAAGGAACTTTTCCGTGCAAGATGCAATTACATTGCGTGCCAGCTTTGATCGTAATTCGTGCAAACATAGTCGCAAATTGTGGAGGACTATGACATTAAAGAAAAAGGGCATGATCCAAATTGCTCAAATCATAAGCTCTACTATATTAACATTGTCAAGCGTTTCAGGCACTAAAGGAGGAGGCTGGGGTCTCTGCCTTTCACTTAGTTAGGCTGCCCAGCTTTCATTGGAAGGAAGAAAAAGGTCCTCTTTCAGCCTCTCTTGGATAAGGTGGCTATGCGGCTAGCATCTTGGAGTAATAAGTGGCTTTCTCAGGCAGGTAGGTTGGTATTGGTGAAGCATGTGCTGGCTTCAATGCCTCTGCACGTATGGGCGGTTCTGAGGCCTCCTAAGTGCACGGTCGAACAATTGGAAAGACTTTTTGCGGCATTCTTCTGGGGCAATTCTCAGTTTGGTCCTAACAAGAGGTGGCGCTCTTGGAGAAACCTGGCCTACCCCACATATGAGAATGGTTTGGGGGTAAGGCCTATGGAGACAATCATTGACAGATTTTCCTGCAAGTTGTGGTGGAAGCTGCAAGTGGGAGGTTCCCTTTTGGGATAACTTCATGTGTGCCTTGCCCTACCACTTTCAGACCTCCGATACTTGGAGATGAATTACCTCAATTGAAGAGTAAGCTGTTGGGAATTCTCGAGTGGTGATAGGTAGAGGGGATTGTAGTTTCTGGTAGGCGAATTGGATAGGCACAGGAATTCTGGCTGACCTTTGGGGGAGGGAGCATCTCCCCATTCCTGATTTGACTATCAGGGTTTTTACTCTGGATCCCATGCCTTTTTTTGGCCATTGCACAGGGTGGGCTACCTCCCGAGGAAAGTATGTGATTGGAACAAGAGATTTTCTTGTTAGATGAGCCGGATAGACAGATATGGCAGCCATCCCCTGGCCGGGATTTCACTGTGCGCACACTACTACAAAAAGGGACTTTAAAGGCCTTTTTTGGCACATTTAACGGCAGTTTTTTTAACCATTTGAACCGCTATCTATCTGGCAGCCGTAGAAAGGTTATGGACTTTCTACGGCAGTTTTCTCTTACCATCCATAGAAAGTCCTACACTTTCTATGGCGAATAAGAGAACCGCTGTAGAAAGTACCAAATTTATAAATAAAAAAATTAAAATATTTCATTTTTTTATCTCTGCATTCAAAATATATATATACAAAAAACAACCAACCTAAAAGTTGAAATATACTATTACAATAGAAATTAAGAAAAGACATACAACTATTTATCTGCAATATTAATAGTCATATATACACATAAATAAATAGTAATGACTAAGGCATTCAAACTTCAGAAAGTTAAAAATCCAATCTGAACCTAATCAATTTTGAGAATAAAGCAAACCAAAATCAGTAGGAAAATTAAGCAATGGAACATACAATAAACCACACTAGTTCTTTTGTTGCAAGAGATCTTGTTAGCTCATGCTTGTGCAGCTTTTCTTGAATCGTGCCCTGAACCTACAAGTCACACGCAATAACAAAACCAACAGTCAAAGAACAACTCACAGATTATGTTTTATGCAGCAGCTAAGTTTTTCTGCACAACAAACAACCAGAAAAAACAAACAGTTGATAGAGCAACTAGGGCCAGTCAATCCTTCTCTTGCATCCCATCCATTATAATGTTTATTCGTAATGCATACTCAGGAAGCTCAGGAGGAGTCTCTTGAGCAGGAAAATTAAGATCTTAAAGCTCACTTGGAAACCCATAAAGGTAAAGATTTTCCTTCTCTAAAAAATATTAAAGTATTGAACACAACGTATAGAGATAAAAGTGACACAGAAATAGCATTTGCAAAAATTTCTTTAGAACAGCTTTCACAATCAAAACAATGACTGATTTAACACTAATCAAACCCGAATTTAATAATTCATCATCTCACCCAACCAGAATTTAACACTAATAATAAACCCTAGGCCAATCGCAATAATCAAGTAACAATAAAATTTGTAAAGCTTAAATAAAGTTGAAGCTATTCGATATAACCTTTTTTATGATTTGAAGCCCACAACAAGGACCGATTGTGGTGAAATTCTGGTAGGGGATTAACTCCAAGTGGTGGGTAATGGCCAATTAAGAAACCATCTCAGGAGTTGGGTAACGGCGGGTCTGGTTATCAACGCCGCCGGAAGAACGGCTTTGGAGGAAGAAAAGAGAAAAAACCGGTGGCGAGAGGATGGGCGCCGACGACGTTCCTCGCAGAAGATGAAGGGGAAGCGGCAGTTGGCTGGAGATGGAAACAGAGGAAGCTCACAAAACCATCTTTGAAATCAAGTTTAATAAAAACCGCCGTAGAAATGCACTTTCTACGGCGGTTGTAGTTAAAACCGCCATAGAAAGTTTAAGAAACCGCCATAGAAAGTAATTTTCTATGGCGGTTTTAACTACAACCGCCGTAGAAAGCCCATAAAATATTGGGTTTTCTACGGCGGTTTATCTTAAACCGCCTTAGAAAGTGTTGGAAAAAATTGAGAATTCCCGCGCATTCCTCTATTCCTATTAATTTCTAGTTTTTCTTTTTTGTAAATTAACCCCAAAAGTTTTTTAAATTTAATAATGAATATGCAATTTACTATTTATCAATTTTTATAGTAAAATTCATCATATTTATTAATTATATACAAACTCCAGCTTTTATGTTATGATAAACAATAAATAATTTCAAAATTTTAGTTATTCATTATATGGGATAGTTATTCTATCCTTTCTTAAGTCTTTGCTTACTCTTTCAGCAAATAAGCTGAGAAGACCATCTATGAATTTTGACTTCCAATGACTACTATTACTTTCAGGCAATTCCATGACTCTATTAAGGAATTCATCCTTATACCATCTAAATTCAGAAAGTGTTTTACACCTAAGATTTTGTAGTAAAGTACGGATATTTTCACTATTATCTGAAATTCTACCCCTAAAATGTTCAAGAATGGTAACAATAAGTGTATAAACAGCATTTTCAACCATTTGGTCACCTTCTTGTTTAATAGTTCTATAAACTTCTTCTTTATTCATGGGGAATAAATAATTATCCCATCAGCCTTTTAATTGACCAGTAAAACCTACAACTATTATTTTTGCAAAATTACTATCTGAGTTACCATTACTCTTACAAATAGTGCTATACATTAACATTCTATGAACAATATTATAAATCTGTTTTTCTGTATAACCATCTATATTCCATTCATAAATATTTTTACTACTATAACTATTATTATTGATATATTCTTGTTCTTCATGAAGAACATCCATAGGAGATGGCCTATTATAATAATTTATTCTTTGAGTTGGCCTATCAGCGTACTTATACATTTTTCCTATTTTATTTATTTCATCTTGTATTATTTTTTTATATTCTGGATTATTTTCAATTTCATTAGAAAATTCTTCTTCTAATGTAATAATATTTAATCCTTTAAAATTTTCATTTATTAACTTTTCCAATTCAGGAGAAATAGTTTTAAACTTAAAATTTTTTATTTCAGGTGGAGGCTGAAGACTTGGAGCAGCTATGACACCTTTATTTTCACTAGGAATAGTTATATTACTAGTGCTAGCTCCTGTATCTTTTTCTATTAATTTATCTAATCTTTCATGTAAAGAGATTATTTGTTCTCCTAATACTATTAAATATACATTTGTATAATTTTGTTAGTCAATTATTTTATTGATATTTTTTACTGTTACAGTCAAAGTGTCTTCTTCAAATAATTTTGAAAAAGCAGTAAAATTCATAGTAATTTTGTCTTTTAATATTGTAAAAGATCCTCGAGTAAGAAATTGACTCCTCAAGATATTACCATTGGGTAATCTGTATTCTCTTTCTATTACAGAAATAAGGGGTTCAATATAATTATGAACAAACCATGGAACAAAAGGAAATAGAAAATTTTTTCCCTCTAAGAACTTATAAAATTAACTATCCCATATAATGAATATACATATGGTAGACTAATTGCAACTTGTGTACAAGAAGGTTTATCATTATGTAATGAAATAAAATTAAGTCAACAAATTAAGAGTCAAAGGTTAACAGAAAAAAAGTCAATTAGGACATTTCTGTAGCCAATTTGGGATGGAAATTCCATTTCCAAATAAAAAACCTTATAGGAAAGAAAAACCTGAAAATATTTTCCGAAAGAAAAAATATTCTAAAAAGAAAAGAGAAAAGAAATTAGAAAGAAAGAATGCTAGAATTGCTAGGAAAAAAGATAAAAAAGACATTAAATGTTTTAAATGTGGAAAAATAGGTCATTATGCAAATAAATGCAAATTAAAAAAGAAAATAAATTCTTTAGAAATAGATGAAGAGTTAAAAGACAAGATTTCTAAAATATTATTAGAAACAAGTTCTTCAGAATCTTCTGAATCAAATATAGAAAATGAGATAAATTTTTCAGAAAATGATTTATCAAATGAATCAAATTTAGAGTGTGCTTGTAGCACTAAAGGATCTTGTTTAAAACAAATAAATGATAATTCTGAAAATGAAGAATTTTATAAAATTATGTCACAATTTAAAGATATAAATGTTCTAACAGATAATAGTTTGTAAGAATTTTTAAAACAAATAAAAAATTTGGAATTAAGATCAAAAATAATTGATGATATTCAGAATCTTCCTTCAACAAGTAGGAATAATAATAATGATTTTGAAAATCAAATTCATAGTGAGCCATATTCTATGATAGAGGTTCAAAGATTAATGAAAGAAAGAAGTAATAGTTTAACTTCGAACACTTCAATAAATGATTTGAATAAGGAAGTCAAAATCCTTCAAAAAGAAATTCAATTTCTTAAAATGAAAAATATTGGTTTTGAAGAAAGAATTTCTAAATTAGAAAAAGGAAAAGAAATAATAAATTTTCAAGAAGAAAAAACACTAGATGGTGAGGAACAATTTTTAAGTTCTTTAGATATTATTACTATTCAAAAATGGTACACAAAAATTATACTTTTAATAGATAATAATTTTCAAATTGAATTAACTGCATTAATTAGTGGTGCATATATAAGTGTAATACAAGAAGGTATAATACCTACGAAATATTTCCAAAAAACTACTCATAGTCTAAGACATGCTGGAGGAGAAAAATTAGATATTCAATTCAAACTTCCAAATGCATATATTTGTAAAAATAAAGTTTATATTCCAGAAAGTTTTTTATTAGTTAAAAACATTACAAATCAAGTTATACTTAGAACTCCTTTTTTGAAAAAACTATATCCTATTCATCATAATGATTCTAAAGGGTTAAAAACAACTTATGAAAATAATCAAATAAATTTGCAATTTATAATGGAACCATTTTCAAAAGTATTAAATACTATAAAAGAAAATCTTTTCAGAAAAAAGAATCAATTGAGATTTTTAAAACATGAAATAAATATATTGACAATTGAAGAAAAACTTCAAAATCCTAAATTATAGGATAAGATTAAAATAATTATTAATAATTTTTCATTAGAAATTTGTAATGATCATCCAAATGCTTTTTGGGATAGGAAAAAACATATTGTTAGTCTTCCATATAAAGATGATTTTGATGAAAAGAAAATCCCAACTAAGGCTAGACCTTGTCAAATGAATTCTGAATATTTAGAATTATGTAAAAAAGAAATTCAATCTCTTTTACAAAAAGAATTAATACAACCTTCAAATTCTCCATGGTCATGTACTGCATTTTATGTTAATAAACATAGTGAAATTGAAAGAGGTATACCCACGATGGTAATAAATTATAAACCTCTTAATAAAGTTTTAAAATTGATTAGACATCCAATTCCTAATAAAACGAATTTGTTAGATAGATTATATGATTCAATAATATTTTCTAAATTCGATTTAAAATCAGGATATTGGTAAATTCAAATTAATAGTAAAGATCAATATAAAACAGCTTTTACTGTTCCAATAGGATATTATGAGTGGAAGGTTATACCTTTTTGTCTGAAGAATGCTCCTTCAGAATTTCAACAAATAATGAATGATATCTTTATTCCTTATAATGAATTTATTATTGTTTATATTGATGATATCTTAGTGTTTTCAAAAGACATTGAGACTCATTTCAAACACTTGGAAATTTTTAAAAAATTTATAATATTGTTCATAGAATGTTAATGTATAGCACTATTTGTAAGAGTAATGGTAACTCATATAGTAATATTGCTAAAATGATAATTGCAGGTTTTACTGGTCAATTAAAAGGCTGGTGGAATAATTATTTATCTCCCATGAATAAAGAAGAAGTTTATAGAACTATTAAACATGAAGGTGACCAAATGGTTGAAAATGCTGTTTATACACTTATTGTTACTATTCTTCAACATTTTACGGGTAGAATTTCTGATAATAGTGAAAATATATGTACTTTACTACAAAATCTTAGGTGTAAAACACTTTCTGAATTTAGATGGTATAAGGATGCATTCGTTAATAGAGTCATGGAATTGCCTCAAACTAATAGTAGTCATTGGAAGTCAAAATTCATAGATGGTCTTCTCAGCTTATTTGCTGAAAGAGTAAGGAAAGCCTTAAGAAATGATAGAATAACTATCCCATATAATGAATATACATATGGTAGACTGATTGCAACTTGTGTGCAAGAAGGTTTTTCATTATGTAATGAAATAAAATTAAGTCAACAAATTAAGAGTCAAAGGTTAACAGAAAGAAATAAATTAGGACATTTTTATAGCCAATTTGGGATGGAAATTCCATTTCCAAATAAAAAAACCTTATAGGAAAGAAAAACCTGAAAAAATTTTCAGAATGAAAAAATATTCTAAAAAGAAAAGAGAAAAGAAATTAGAAAGATCCTGTCCCAGCATGATGGAAGAAGACTAGTAGCAGAAAATATTTTTGCTAGAAGGAGTATGTCTCCTGAGAATCCTTTATATGAGGAATTCATGGAGTTTATAACCCAAAAAGAAAAGCACAGTAATACTGCTTCATCATCAGCCTCTTTCTCAAAGATTGTAGGAGATGAAGAAAATGAAGATCATATGGCTTCATACCATCAAAATAATCATAAAGAGGTAATAATCCTTTTAGAAGGTAAAGATTTGCAATGGGTCAATGATCCATGGATGCTAATGCAAAGGTATTTGGATAGCTCATCATATGCTGAATTGGCTTATAAGCCAAGAACTTATTTTGAAAATATTCTGAAATTTTTAGGAAATTGTGAAATAACACATTTTACGGGTGCTGGTAGTTCTCAAAATATTTATAATTTCAGTAAAATTATTATTAAACAGATTATATTTGCTGATGAGTGGGGTTTATCAACCTTAAAGGATAGAGAATATCTCCATCCTGAACAAAAAGTTTTGATCAAATTCAAATATTGCGATTATATTGAATCCCTTACTAAACTATTTCTTTATGAAAATCCGAGAAGAAAACATTCTTGGTTTATAAAAATTGGTGCTGATGTTTATAACAAACAAATACCAAATTGGTTTGTAAATTGGTGGCTAAATTTTGGTCCATCGATTAAGGTTCTACCTGAACCCTTCAAAGCATTATATGCTGACTGGGTGAAAATTTCCCCGAAAATAATGAATCTCGATAATAATCATCCTTGGAATGATAATATCGCTCCAATGTATTTCTTTATTGAAGTCTCCATTCCATGGATCTGGAAATGGATTCCAGAAGTGAGTTATACTCCTGAAAAGATCCCTTGTCTTAAAAGAGTTGGTTATACCAAATTTTGGGACAAATTGGTCAAGAAGGATACTGCTACTGGTGAAATTCAGGGCCAGGAATTAATTGATCAAATCAAGCAGAAGCTGCAGGAATACCAGCAGAAGAAGGAGTCAGCTCTAAGGGATGAAATCAGCCCTTTTCAACAAATTCATAGGATGCTGCAAATGCAGAAAGGAATTGTTTCCAGAGAAGAGATAATAGCTTCATATATGGATCTTTTGAAAAAAGACTTATCCCACAACCTGGAAGATTCAAAATCTGAGGTCTCTATGTCAAGCCAAGGACATTGCCTTGCAGGAGAATCTCAAGAAGATGAAGAATTCGAGATCGACATCGATGAAATGCTGCTCGCAATAAAGAATTCAGTAAGCGGTTCTACCGGTAAAAGCCCCAAAGATAATTAACATAGGCGGTTACGGACTTCACTGACAATAATACTGTAGCGGACTTCTCAATTGATAATTTGGAATCCGTAAATACTGTAGCGGATTTAAAAATTTAAAATTTCAAATCCGTAATAGTCCAAGGCAGAATCTACCTATAAATATGTCTTAGTTTAGTGTTAAGAGGCATCACTCGGAATCACGAGTATTCCTCTTTTTTCTCTGTAAATCTTTAAACTCTTTCTCTCTCTCTTGTACTTCCTTAAATTTCTCTACTTAATATACATATCTCTTTCCTCTTCAAGAATCAAGACCTTGAAGATAAATTTATGAGTAAGTCTTATTTAATTTTCGGTTTTAATATATTTATTCTCAGTTATATTTAGCCTAATGGCAGGCTAAATATTTAGTGTTAAACTATAAAATCTGATTATCTGATTTTCCTGCAATGTTTATGATTCTATAGTTTGAATCATTCTATTGTTTTTGTATTAATCAAGAGGTATGGGTTGAATACAATCAGGCATCTGTATATTATTTAAAGGATGGTTAGGGTCCAGCCCGTTGTTAGCCGTGGTTAGGTGATTTAGGGCATTTTACCCATTTGATCTCCTTTAGATAATTTATCAGATTGACAGATTGAATTTAGTGTAAAGAATTCCTTATATTTCTTCGATTAATACTTGAATCGTGGACTTGATTCACCCTTATGGTATCAGAGCCATTATGGTTAATGATGATAGTTTCATAGTTGAATTCCACCATAACCTATATCTGAAGCATCAGTTTCTATAATTTTCTCCAGATTAGGATTTGCAATCATTAGACAAGGTAATGATTTTACTTTAGACTTAATTCGTCTAACTGCCTCAGTATGACTATATGACCAGGGCTTAGGGTTTTTCTTTAATCTTTCATAAAGAATTGCGGTATCTTCATTAAGATTTTTATAATAGGAAGAAATATAATTTAAACTTCCTAAAAACCTTTGTAATTGAGTTTTATCTGTAATTATATCTGGAAATTTTGAAGCAAAATCGATACTTCTTTAATAGGAATAATATTTCCTTTTTCAATATTATGACCCAAAAATCTATTTTTTGTTTGAAATAGACTCATTTTTTACTTAGATATAACTAAACCATTTTGAATAATTAATTTTTTTTAAATTTCCAAGTGTTTGAAATGAGTCTCAATGTCTTTTGAAAACATTAAGATATCATCAATATAAACAATAATAAATTCACTATAAGGAATAAAGATATCATTCATTATTTGTTGAAATTCTAAAGAAGCATTCTTCAGAAAGGCATAACCTTCCATTCATAATGTCCTATTGGAACAGTAAAAGCTGTTTTATATTGATCTTTACTATTAATTTGAATTTGCCAATATCCTGATTTTAAATCAAATTTAGAAAATATTATTGAATCATATAATCTATCTAATAAATCCTTTTTATTAGGAATTGGATGTCTAATCCATTTTAAAACTTTATTAAGAGGTTTATAATTTATTACCATCTTAGGTATACCTCTTTCAATTTCACTATGTTTATTCACATAAAATGCAGCACATGACCATGGAGAATTTGAAGGTTGTATTAAATCTTTTTGTAAAAGAGATTGAATTTCTTTTTTACATAATTCTAAATATTCAGAATTCATTTGACAAGGTCTAGCCTTAGTCGGGATTTTCTTTTCATCAAAATCATCTTTATATGGAAGACTAACAATATGTTTTTTCCTATCCCAAAAAGCATTTGGATGATCATTACAAATTTCTAATGAAAAATTATTAATAATTATTTTAATCTTATCCTGTAATTTAGGATTTTGAAGTTTTTCTACAATTGTCAATATATTTATTTCATGTTTTAAAAATCTCAATAGATTCTTTATTCTGAAAAGATTTTCTTTTATAGTATTTAATACTTTTGAAAATGGTTCCATTATAAATTGGAAATTTATTTGATTATTTTCATAAGTTCTTTTTAACCCTTTATAATCAATATGATGAATAGGATATAATTTTTTCAAAAAAGGAGTTCCAAGTATAACTTGATTTATAATGTTTTAAACTAATAAAAAACTTTCTGGAATACAAACTTTATTTTTACAAATATATGCCTTCGGAAGTTTGAATTGAATATCTAATTTTTCTCCTCCAGCATGTCTTAGACTATGAGTAGTTTTTTGGAAATATTTTGTAGGTATTATACCTTCTTGTATTACACTTATATCTGCACCACTATCAATTAATGCAGTTAATTCAATTTGAAAATTATTATCTATTAAAAGTATAATTTTTGTGTACCATTTTTGAGTAGTAATAATATCTAAAGAACTTAAAAATTGTTCCTCACCATCTGGTGTTTTTTCTTCTTGAAAATTTATTATTTCTTTTCCTTTTTCTAATTTAGAAATTCTTTCTTCAAAACCAATATTTTTCATTTCAAGAAATTGAATTTCTTTTTGAAGGATTTTGACTTCATTATTCAAATCATTTATTGAAGTGTTCGAAGTTAAACTATTACTTCTTTCTTTCATTAATCTTTGAACCTCTATCATAGAATATGGCTCACTATGAATTTGATTTTCAAAATCATTATTATTACAGATTTATAATATTGTTCATAGAATGTTAATGTATAGCACTATTTGTAAGAGTAATGGTAACTCAGATAGTAATATTGCAAAAATGATAGTTACAGGTTTTACTGGTCAATTAAAAGGCTGGTGGGATAATTATTTATCCCCCATGAATAAAGAAGAAGTTTATAAAACTATTAAACAAGAAGGTGACAAAATGGTTGAAAATGTTGTTTATACATTTATTGTTACTATTCTTGAACATTTTACGGGTAGAATTTCAAATAATAGTGAAAATATCCGTACTTTACTACAAAATCTTAGGTGTAAAACACTTTCTAAATTTAGATGGTATAAGGATGCATTCGTTAATAGAGTCATGGAATTGACTGAAAGTAATAGTAGTCATTGGAAGTCAAAATTCATAGATGGTCTTCCCAGCTTATTTGCTGAAAGAGTCAGGAAAGCCTTAAGAAAGGATAGAATAACTATCCCGTATAATGAAGATACATATGGTAGACTAATTGCAACTTGTGTGCAAGAAGGTTTATCATTATGTAATGAAATAAAATTAAGTCAACAAATTAAGAGTCAAAGGTTAACAGAAAGCAGTCAATTAGGACATTTCTATAGCCAATTTGGGATGGAAATTCCATTTCCAAATAAAAAACCTTATAGGAAAGAAAAACCTGAAAAAAATTTCAGAAAAAAATATGCTACGGTAGCAAAAGAAATTTGAACTATTGTTAAATGTGTTTTGAAATTTCAAGATGATTTATATAATCAAAAGTTCATAATAAGAACAGACTGTAAATCTGCAAAATATATGTTTAATAAGGATTTCAAGCATGATGTTTCTAAGCAAATGTTTGCTAGATGGCAAGCTCATTTAGCCCCATTTGATTTTGAAATCCAATATAAAAAGGGTGAAGAAAATAGTCTTCCAGATTTTTTGACTAGAGAATTTTTAAATGATGCCTGATAAAATAATTAATGATTGCAGGTTGATGCTCCCAAGGGGTAGGGCTACGGGCCCTTACCGTGGCAGGGGAGGACAAGGAAATATCCTGTCCCAGCATGATGGAAGAAGACTATGAAATCTGATTATCTGATTTTCCTGTAATGTTTATGATTCTATAGTTTGAATCATTCTATTGTTTTTGTATTAATCAAGAGGTATGGGTTGTTGAAGACAATCAGGCATCTGTATATTATTTAAAGGATGGTTAGGGTCCAGCTCGTTGTTAGCCGTGGTTAGGCATTTTAGGGCGTTTTACCCATTTGATCTCCTTTAGATAATTTATCAGCTTGATAGATTGAATTAAGTGTAAAGGATTCCTTATATTTCTTCGATTAATACTTGAATCGTGAACTTGATTCACCCTTATGGTATCAGAGCCATTATGGTTAATGATGATAATTAGTTTCATGGTTTAACACTCTATTAAAAAAATTAAAAAACTGAAAATATTTCAAAAGAAAGATAATATAAAGAATAAAATGAAAACTGAGGTTGATTTACCTTCAGATCTAGATTTGCTTTCCAAATGGACAATTCCTTATGTGGAACCAAAATTGATTTATCATCAAGGATTTTTTAATAAAATTGGGTTGAAACAGATTTGTAAAACAACTGAACAATCCCTTGCTATTCAAGATGTTGATACGGCAATAACACTTCTTAATGAAGAAGATTTAGATTCATATCGTCTTACTCATAAATTTTTACATATAGGTTTAGTGTAAATTGCTTTTAAACCTTTAACTCTGGATAATTTACCAGAAAGTTTTATAGCAACTTTAAGATATGGTAGAAATAAAGAATGGAGAAAATCTATAATTTGATTTATACAATCCAGTCTGGCACATGGTCTAGTTTATTTTAATGTTCATCCAAATTTTCAATTATCTTTATCAGATAAAAATATTGGTAAAGCTTTAACTTTAAATGTTAAAACTGAAGGTTATAATTATGAACCTGACACATAAATCATGTGTATATGTTATAGAATTTATTATAAACCTTTATATACTTTGAATCCATGTTATAAAGTGGAAGAAAAAGAAAAGAATTTGAATGAAACAATTTTAATAGAATCAAATTTTGATAAATCAAATATTACTACTAGAAGAACAATTAAATGGGACGAAATACCGATTCCTCAGCATTGGAAAATGACCAAGGTTGCTAATACTGCACCCAGAAATGAACATCATATTTTGAATGTAATACAAACTCCTGATGGAGATGTTTATGTTCGGATGAGTAATACTCATGGAGTATCCAGATCTTCTTCTGTAAGATCATTTATTTCCCCTTTTGAGGATAATATTCCGATGTCTAATAGACATTCAACTTCTAACATTGGTGATGTGAATAAACATCATCCTAACTTGTCCTTACATACGATAAGTGGTGAGAATAATCACCATAGTTCTTTAAATTCATTTCATACAGCTTTAAATAATAGTCATTTAAATTCCAGTGATGGAATAACCCATCATAATGCTTTAATATCTAAAGAATTATTACGTGATGGAATAAACCGTCATAATTCTTCTACTTCTTATCATGCTGTTAGAAATTATATTGCTGATTATATTCCTCCTAGAAATTTTTCTGATGATCATATTCCTGTTAGTGAGGAGAAAAATCCTCATGTTGATTTATTATATAAGAAGAAGAATAATATAGTTCATGATATTTATGATAGAAAAGAGCCAGAAATAACCGAATCAGAAATGAAATTTTCAATATGAATAGTAAACCAAAAATATATTTTAGAAAAGGATCTAAAGCCAGAGAAAAAATAAGAAATGAATTCTTATTACCCAGATGGGAAGTATTTAGAAAATGGTTTTTTCAATCTTTTTCTCTAGATGAAAGAAATAATTTACAAGATGAATTTTATAAGTTCTTAGAGGGAAAAAATATTCTATTTCCTTTCGTTCCATGGTTTTTTCATAATTATATTGAACCCTGTATTTCTGTAATAGAAAGAGAATACAGATTACCCAATGGTAATATCTTGAGAAGTCAATTTCCTCCTCAAGGATCTTTTACAATAATAAAAGATAAAATATCTTTGAATTTTACTGCTTTTTCAAAATTATTTGAAGAAGACAATTTGACTGTAACAGTCAAAAATATCAATAAAATTATTGAACAACAAAATTATACAAATGTATATTTAATAGTATTAGGAGAACAAATAATCTCTTTACATGATAGATTAGATAAATTAATAGAAAAAGATACAGGAGCTAGCACTAGTAATATAACTATTCCTAGTGAAAATAAAGGTGTCATAGCTGCCCCAAGTCTTCAGCCTCCACCTGAAATAAAAAATTTTAAGTTTAAAACTATTTCTCCTGAATTGGAAAAGTTAATAAATGAAAATTTTAAAGGATTAAATATTACTACATTAGAAGAAGAATTTTCTAATAAAATTGAAAATAATCTAAATATAAAAAAATAATACAAGATGAAATAAATAAAATAGGAGAAATGTATAAGTATGCTGATAGGCCAACTCAAAGAATAAATTATTATAATAGGCCATCTCCTATGGATGTTCTTCATGAAGAACAAGAATACATCAATAATAATAGTTATAGTAGTAAAAATATTTATGAATGGAATATAGATGGTTATACAGAAAAACAAATTTATAATATTGTTCATAGAATGTTAATGTATAGCACTATTTGTAAGAGTAATGGTAACTCAGATAGTAATATTGCAAAAAAGATAGTTGCAGGTTTTACTGGTCAATTAAAAGGCTGGTGGGATAATTATTTATCCCCCATGAATAAAGAAGAAGTTTATAGAACTATTAAACAGGAAGGTGACCAAATGGTTAAAAATGTTGTTTATACACTTAGTGTTACTATTCTTGAACATTTTACGGGTAGAATTTCAGATAATAGTGAAAATATCCGTACTTTACTACAAAATCTTAGGTGTAAAGCACTTTCTAAATTTAGAGGGTATAAGGATGCATTCCTTAATAGAGTCATGGAATTGCCTGAAAGTAATAGTTGTCATTAGAAGTCAAAATTCATAGATGGTCTTCCTAGCTTATTTGCTGAAAGAGTAAGGAAAGCCTTAAGAAAGGATAGAATAACTATCCCATATAATGAATATACATATGGTAGACTGATTGCAACTTGTGTGCAAGAAGGTTTATCATTATGTAATGAAACAAAATTAAGTCAACAAATTAAGAGTCAAAGGTTAACAAAAAGAAGTCAATTAGGACATTTATGTAGCCAATTTGGGATGGAAATTCTATTTCCAAATAAAAAACCTTTAGGAAAGAAAAACCTGAAAAAATTTTCAGAAAGAAAAAATATTCTAAAAAGAAAAGAGAAAAGAAATTAGAAAGAAAGAATGCTAGAATTTCTAGGAAAAAAGATAAAAAAACAATAAATGTTTTAAATGTGCAAAAATAGGTCATTATGCAAATAAATGCAAATTAAAAAAGAAAATAAATTCTTTGGAAATAGATGAAGAGTTAAAAGACAAGATTTCTAAAATATTATTAGTCACAAGTTCTAGTTCAGAATCTTCTAAATCAGATATAGAAAATGAGATAAATTTTTCAGAAAATGATTTATCAAATGAATCAGAATCAGATTGTGCTTCTAGCACTAAAGGGTCTTGTTTAAAACAAATAAATGATAATTCTAAAAATGAAGAATTTTATAAAATTATGTCACAATTTAAAGATATAAATGTTCTAACAGATAATAGTTTGTTAGAATTTTTAAAACAAATAAAAAATTTGGAATTAAGATCAAAAATAATTGATGATATTCAGAATCTTCCTTCAACTAGTAAGAATAATAATAATGATTTTATTCACAGTGAGCTATATTCTATGATAGAGGTTCAAAGATTAATGAAAGAAAGAAGTAAAACACTTCAATAAATGATTTGAATAATGAAGTCAAAATCCTTCAGAAAGAAATCCAATTTCTTAAAATGGAAAATATTGGTTTTGAAGAAAGAATTTCTAAATTAGAAAAAGGAAAAGAAATAATAAATTTTCAAGAAGAAAAAACACCAGATGGTGAGGAACAATTTTTAAGTTCTTTAGATATTATTACTACTCAAAAATGGTACACAAAAATTATACTTTTAATAGATAATAATTTTCAAATTGAATTAACTGCATTAATTGATAGTGTTGCAGATATAAGTGTAATACAAGAAGGTATAATACCTACGAAATATTTCCAAAAAACTACTCATAGTCTAAGACATGCTGGAGGAGAAAAATTAGATATTCAATTCAAACTTCCGAAGGCATATATTTGTAAAAATAAAGTTTGTATTCCAAAAAGTTTTTTATTAGTTAAAAACATTACAAATCAAGTTATACTTGGAACTCCTTTTTTGAAAAAATTATATCCTATTCATCATATTGATTCTAAAGGGTTAAAAGGAACTTATGAAAATAATCAAATAAATTTCCAATTTATAATGGAACCATTTTCAAAAGTATTAAATACTATAAAAGAAAATCTTTTCAGAAAAAAGAATCAATTGAGATTTTTAAAACATGAAATAAATATATTGACAAATGAAGAAAAACTTCAAAATCCTAAATTACAGGATAAGATTAAAATAATTATTAATAATTTTTCATTAGAAATTTGTAATGATCATCCAAATGCTTTTTTGGATAGGAAAAAACATATTGTTAGTCTTCCATATGAAGATGATTTTGATGAAAAGAAAATCCTGACTAAGACTAGGCCTTATCAAATGAATTCTGAATATTTAAAATTATGTAAAAAAGAAATTCAATCTCTTTTACAAAAAGAATTAATACAACCTTCAAATTCTCCATGGTCATGTACTACATTTTATGTTAATAAATATAGTGAAATTGAAAGAGGTATACCCAAGATGGTAATAAATTATAAACCTCTTAATAAAGTTTTAAAATTGATTAGACATCCAATTCCTAATAAAAAGGATTTGTTAGATAGATTATATGATTCAATAATATTTTCTAAATTCGATTTAAAATCAGGATATTGGCAAATTCAAATTAATAGTAATGATCAATATAAAACAGCTTTTACTTTTCCAATAGGACATTATGAATGGAAGGTTATGCTTTTTGGTCTGAAGAATGCTCCTTCAGAATTTCAACAAATAATGAATGATATCTTTATTCCATATAGTGAATTTATTATTGTTTATATTGATGATATCTTAGTGTTTTCAAAAGACATTGAGACTCATTTCAAACACTTCGAAATTTTTAAAAAATTAATTATTCAAAATGGTTTAGTTATATCTAAATCAAAAATGAGTTTGTTTCAGACAAAAATTAGATTTTTGGGTCATAATATTGAAAAAGGAAATATTATTCCTATTAACAGAAGTATAGATTTCGCTTCAAAATTTCCAGATGAAATAATAGATAAAACTCAATTACAAAGAGTTTTAGGAAGCCTGAATTATATTTCTTCCTATTATAAAAATCTTAATGAAGATACAGCAATTCTTTATGAAAGATTAAAGAAAAACCCTAAGCCCTGGTCAGATAGTCATACTGAGGCAGTTAAACGAATTAAGTCTAAAGTAAAATCATTACCTTGTCTAATGATTGCAAATCCTAATCTGGAGAAAATTATAAAAACTGATGCTTAATCTTCTGCTGCCTCTGGTTTGGGATAAGACAGTATGGAGGCTAGGAACCGTTGGTTGCAATCATTGTTTTTCGCCAATGTCGAGGGGGCTCTGCAGAGAGGTGAGGGGAATGATGAAGTTGGCCTTTATGGCTCTTCCCATGGAGGGCACTGTTGGGATGCCTTTTGGGTCTTGGCCGGTTGGGTGCCCACTCTTTTAGCACATCATTGGCTCCAGGCTAGGGCCATTTCGTGGTCACCTCCGCGTGGGGCTTGGAAGTTGAATGTGGACGGCTCTGCTTTGGGAAATCCGGGCCACCTTGGGGCTGGTTATGTCATCAGAGATGGATATGGGACAGTGGCTTCTGCTGTTTCGGTCTACATAGGCTATAGTACGAATTTTGAAGCGGAGGCACAAACTCTACTACTTGGGCTTAAGGAATGTGCACGGCTTGGTTTCATAGGAGTGGAGGTGGAATCAGACTCCCTAGCACTGGTACAGATAGTGAGACGGATCTTTAAGGTCCCTTGGGCCTTCCTCACGGCCTTGAGACACATTTGGCAGCTAATGGAGAATTATAGTGTAATTTCTCATGTGCTCCGGGAAGGAAATACGGTCGCAGATGGATTGGCTCGGCGAGCAAGTACATCTCAGGCCTCCTTCACTGAAGGAGCCCTTCACCTCCCCAGGTGGATCAGGGGCCTTATCTCCATGGATAGTCGCCTGGTCCCAAACCTTAGATTGGTCATAGTCTAGATTTGGCTAGACTTCAGTATCGCACTTTTGAACGAGGTAAGGTCATTATGTCCCCCTCTTTTCTTTGCACTCTTCTTGTGTCAAAAATTAATAAAGGGTCATCATGCCCCCCAACCACTTAATCGACTGTTACACCAAAAAGAAAAAAATGAAGTGACAAGCTACAACTTTATTTTAATATTTATTAGGCTTACGAAAGAAATCAAATGATGAGTTTTTGGAACATTTTTCTATTCACAAATAACTAGTTATAATATAACGGAAG